>SNQJ01S0140245.1:0-13152 GCA_010110895.2 Picea sitchensis | reverse complement strand
ACATTTTTGAGATATATATGAAAACATGTTGATTTTCTAATATTTAATCACAAATTCCCTTTTAATACTAAAATGAATAAAGTGGAAAATAATAAGGTGAAACCCAAATGTATTTATGAAAATGATATCATGAAAGGTGTTGCGCCTCTTTCATCACCTTAGTGAGCAAAATAGAGGTGCTTGCAAGCTTAGTTGGGTTTGCTAAGCAGGACAACTGGAAGGAAAGGGGTTAGAAAAAGAAATATAAAACAACAACTAAGAATTAAACTAAGAAATAAAACAACAACTAAAGTTATAAACATAGGGACATTAGGACAAAAGAAACAATGAGACCCATGTCACCAATGATAAGGCTGATATTAGTGAAAGAAAACACCGAGAAGCAAGGGGACTATGAGTCCCTTCTTCCTCCAAGGGAGGGCTCTTGGACCCCCACAAGTAAGTAAGATCTTCTTACAACTTTGAAAAAGAAAATGAAAATGGTGAAAGAATTCTTTGCTAATCCACTCAAGGGGTGAGATGGATTACCCAGTGCAATGATGAAAGTATACTCTTGGCAAGTATAGAAGAGTCCTCAAGAGAATAATGGCAGCATAACTTTGCTTTGAATTCCTTGAAAAATGAAGTGTATCCATGGCCTTTTTATAGAATTCCTTTGGGTTATTGTCCAACTAGTTTGTAGTGTGTAAAGAGGCTAATTAGGGAATTTCTAGGTCTTTGACCAGCCACCCAGTCGAATCCAGTCCAGATTTGGGTGTCAAATCAACTTGAAAGTTGAACCAGAAGTGGGTGGGAGGCCGACCACTCTCATAAATGCGTCATTTCGTAGGTGCGCGGATTTTTGCGACAACAGTCGCGCATCATGCGCATGTGCGTGAATCTTGCGTTTCTGTTTTGTGCATGTGCGCGCACGCCTAGTGTCTTCATAGCGCCCTTCAATTTTTTCACTATTTGTATAGTTTTTTACCCCTTATGAATTCTTTTGTGTTAATTCAGGTCCATGGATGACCCCATAACTGTTTGACAATGCTGAATTCTTGTAACCATTTGCGGACGAAATTTCAGTGATAACAGATGCCCCCTGATGGATGAGGTTAGGAGCATACGTATAGCTGAAATCCATCAATGTTTCTTCTACTAAGAGTGTTGTTGTAAGAGAGAGAAATAGTGGGATTGCCCAGAGCTATCTGTTGGAGGTAAAAAGGAACCTGTAGAACCCAACCTTCCATGAGGTGTGTAAAAAATAAACTGTGTACAAAGGAGGCGGGCATGCCCCATGATCGTGTCATGTAACTCAAAAAGAGGAATGAATTGTTGATGTAGACAACTGCAGTGCCCTCGGGGGTGATTGTGATAATGGCATAAGACAATTCTGTGGAGGAACATACTCTGAATAGTAGGAAGTGACATCTGTAAGAAGTATCACGGATTCTATAGGCATTGATAGCCCGACCAAGTTCAGAGGTCTTCGGAAAGTATAAGAACTAACTGCAATAGTCACAAAGTAAGACCCACCGTAACATGAGAAAGTGTTGACGTCGAATGTTATGGGGGTCAACGATAGCAAGGAGAAATTGTGGTTCTCCCTATGTTGTCTAAGATCTCTCATTGGATGGGTAATGAGAATCAAGATATTGTCTCCCTTCTGGAAAATTGTGTCGATGTCGACAAAAAGGGGGACGTGACTCCCAGAAGCAAATGGCTTTGTGAAATCTATGAGGTGAGGTTAGGAAGTTGAGGAGGTACATGGATGAATTCAATATGTAGGAAGACTCAATACTGCCCTTGGTTGGAGTATATGTGAGATAAAAGTGGTCGCAACCGTTCAACAAGGTCGAGTGTCAGGGGGAGAGCAAGACAGGGAATAAGTTGTGCCAGAGGTGGGACAAAGTGAATAAACTCAAAGGGCAGAGATAAGTGGCCTGTGGGGTACTCTGAAGATATGGATGATGTCATCAAGGGTAGATGATAAGTAGTGCCCCAACCAAGGGTGACATGGTTTGCGTTGGCCAAAAAAGCGAAGAAGGTCACCAAACGTGACGACAAAAAGGTAATGTAACTGCTGGAAACAAAGGCGTGTGTACAATAAATAAAGAATAATTTGGGCTAAGTGTACAAATATAGAAATGGGTGCCCCAATGTGATATGGTTGGCTCAGGTAGGGTAGAACTTGCTTGGAGAATTGGTGGAGGCTGGGGGCCCCATGGGTGGGTTTCTGTATGAGGAAAGTGAAGTGAAGGGAAATTAGCAGATGGGCAAACTAATTGTGGATGAAATGGAGGGTTCATGATACTATGGAGGTGCAGTCAAAAAATAGAACCGTGAAGAGATAATCTGGGAGTCCGTTGGGAAATCTAGCAAAATGAGGAGAAGGAGTATGTGGTTGATTCACGACATGATGTAAGACTATCGAGACTCCCATCCCTAAAGGGTTGTGAAAAACAGCATGAGTGTCAAAGGCGCAAAAGGGTGCTATGAATGGGACAACTCATGTGGCTAAGAGTGCTACCGGGTGATAGTACCGAAGATGAAAATGGAGGTGTTGGTACTATAGAGCTGGAAATGGGGATCCTAAAGGAAAATGTCAGAGGGTGTGACTAGAGATGCAAGTGAGATTCAGAGGGAATGACTACATGCCAGTGTTGAGTATATACCTGAAGGGGTTTTGTTGATGTACGATGACCAAGTACCTGCACACATGAAAACCAAATACCCGACATAAACAATATCTGAAGAGAATCGAATATATGAGCATGTATTTGATAATTTTGAATGTGTGCATGCGTACCTGGTCGGGGTATGAAAAACTAGTGTCCTAGGGGCTCAGGATGAAAAGAGACCCAGGGACTATCGTGATGTAGATGACAGGATGTTGATCCTGTGGATGAAGACGGATCGAGAAATGGACACTCGGAGCTCCTAGAATGGTGAGTGGAAGTTTGGAAAAAAGTCCTATATATAGTTGTAGGGCCCACATGGCCACCTCATTTGTACTTGTTGCGATAGTGACTAGACGAGAAGGATTTAGAGGAGACTTGGAGATTTGGGGAGGATGAGGAATCCGATTGAGGACCAACGAGCTTTAAGTTAGTGATCTGATCATCCTGCATAGAATTAGGGTTTCATTTTTTGGGCAGGGGCTGTATGGAGGGTCGTACAGGGGGTTTGATGAGTGTGGGCCCCCATGTGCACGGGCAATCTGGAAGTAGGCGCGCACTGTGTGCGCGCCTGTTGGCTGCACAACTGTGCATGTGTGCGTGGCTGTGTATTGGATAGGTGCGCTTTAAAGAGTGCCTGTAAGTTGACTAGGCGCGCATGCATGCGTTCCTGAGAGTGTGACTGTGTAGTGAACAGGAGCGCATACGTGCGCGCCTATGGAGTGAACAGGCGCGCACGTGTGTGCGCCTGTGGGTTTAAATAGTCGTGCCTTGGAGGCAAGGTTGACAGGTGTAAAAATTATATTTTTAAGGTTGTTTATGGTCCACTTGGCTGAGGTAGGACTGTTTTATGTGGTTGCAGGTGATCATTGTGCACGATGTCAGTTGGTTGGTGAGAGTGGGATTGGTCCCATCTGAGAGACGCCGTGGCTATTGAGGAGCTGGGGGTACGTGAAACTTTGGCAACCTATGGGCTACTGAAGTTCTTTGAGTGCCCGTTGATACGGGCGTAGGAGTATCTCTTGCAGTTTCTTATCTAGATGTGGAGTCCAGACCTGCATTGTTTCATAGTGCGAGGAGAGAAGATTGCCTTCATTGGGGTGGAGGATGTATACTTTTTGACTGGGCTCCCATTTCGGGGAACGCCGGTGTTGTAAAGGGATGTGTCGCTAGCGAAAGTTGGCCAAAGATACTATTCAGGGGTGAACTTTATGTCTGGCACTATGGTGAGCATTGGGGTGATGGATGCCCTTGCGCATCGCTGTATAGCAGTTATGATTGTGAGAGTTTATGGGTCTCTGGCGATGGAGCAGATCAGTGGTGATCAGTTGTGTGTGATGGAGAGGGTGTTGGCCGGCAAGCACTTCGCCTGGGGGCTTACGCTGCATGCCAGGATTGTAGGGCAGCTGGACCACTGTCAGTCCACGAATATAGGAGATTTTTCTTTCGAGTCCATCCTGGTGGCTTGGTTTTTGGAGAGGGTGCCTATGTTGCACCCTAGGATTTTATTGGGTGCGCTTGGGGCACGAGAGTCGTGACTAAAGCGGTGGTCGACTGTTTTTCTTTGCCATGGTGGTGGCGAGGGCGGTCACTTCTTTACTGCTAAGGTGGCGTAGGTGTGGCGGCAGATGCCACAGGTGATATTGCAGTTCCCCTATGCCGGGGTTGACTTCCGGGAGGATTCGGACATGGTGCTACCTCCAGGGGAGGTGTTTGACCATCGAGGTATGTTGATGATTTTGATATATATGTTTTTTGTTTGAGATAGCATGACATATGTATATGATATAGATGTTGATACTATCTGTTGCTTGTTTGTATGTGAAGATGTGGCACCTCGTGGGCGCGAGGTGGAGTTGCGGAGAGTGCCAGCTCGTCAGGAGCCAGAGATACCACCACAGGGAGGGTTGCGGGTTGGAGAGAGACGTCGATGCGAGGACATCGTGGCGAGACCAGCTGATCCTGAGAGAGAAGTGAGGAGACACCATTTTGATGACCCTGGTGCCGGGCCATCACATTCTCCTCTGGTGGATGCCGAAGTAGATTTTGAGGACATACGCTGTAACCTGGAGGTGGTGCTACAGGGCGTGCCTGAGGGCATGTGGTCTCATATCTAGGATGAGGGCATCCTGGAGAAGTGTGTGGGGATTTTTTCACCATGGTGGGCTGTGGTATGACGGGAAACAGTGGCTAGTACTGCGATGACCAAATGACTACCTCCGGGGCAGGAGGGACCTGTAGTGGGTGGGAAACCACCGCCTGAGGGAGGGGCAGACGGTGGTGCTCTAGAGGCACCTTGAGTGGTGCTCTATGTATTTGTTGTATTTTTGTATATATGCTGGTGAGCCCATTTTGTACTGAGGTGCTTCACTGGCATGCAAATACTTGTATTTTTGTATGTAAACATTGGGATGGCACTGTGGACCGTTTTATATATACATGAGTATACATTTTTGAGATCTATGTGGTGTTTACATGTGTTTTGTTAAATGTGTTGATGATGTCTAATCTATATATGCTGTAACAGGTTGTTGTTATGCTTATGTATGTGTAGAGGTAGATTGATGTGATATATGCCAGTCTAACACAATATTATCTAGGTTATCTGTAATTTGATTCAATTGTCTTGGAATATGTGCAAATGTGAAGGAATCAAAATGTCGATATAAGAGTCTAACCTACAGGTATTTGTGAAAGAGGCAAGGATCGTGTATGCGATACACATTGTTGATTTGGAGAACGACTAGTTGAGAGTTGAGAAAGACGCTAAGGTGACGAATATGATGATGTTGGGCATCAGCCAAGAGGCTAATGACGACAATGTATTCGGCTTGATTGTTGGTCACAGAACCCAAACATATGCCGCTCGAATGGAGAATTTCATGTGAGGGGGTGTAGAGAGCCCAAGCGGCCGAGGCGAGATTTTGTGTCCAATGGCTGGCATCGTCGGCTTAACTGATGTGGTAGGCTGGTGGAGGAAGCATCTGTCAATAGCACAAATGATAGTTTAGACGTAAAGGATGTAAAAAAGATTAAAAAAACTATAAAAGAAATAACCTAAAGTAGAATGACTACGTTTAAGCATAAAATTTCTTTAAGTATAACCCGTTGACGGGTTCTTTGAGAGAGAGGCCTTCAGGAGAGGCCAGGATGTATGCGCCTTTGGTAAGGCAATGTTGGATAATGTATGAGCCATGCCATAGTGACTCAAATTTTTCATGGCCAAAGGTATCATGAGCAATATCATAAGCAAGGACGAGGTCTCATTCGCGGAATGAGTGAAGGTTGACATGTCGATCAAAGGTAGCTTTTGATCATTTTTTAGCAACCTCATTGTTATGTAATGAGGATCGACGATCTTCATCCAGAGACTGTAAGCTCAGCAAGCACTGCTCCATTGGAGCAGTGTCAGGTAATAGCTTAATTGCGATGCGTAAGGTGGGAATTTCACACTCGATGGGAAGAGTGGCCTCAACCCCATGGACTAGATGAAACGGTGTGAAACCAGTAGCTATTTTCACAGCCGTACGGTAAGCCCATAGCGTAGAAAATAACATATGATGCCAATTGGTCTTATGTTTATTAACCATGCGCTGTAACATTGTCTTCAGGACCTTGTTAACTGCTTTGACCTATCTATTAGACTGAGGGAAATATGGTGAGGAAAACTCATGGGATAATCCTAACCAAGATTAGAGTTCGACGAAAATCTCATTCTTGAAGTGTTTCCCATGATCAGAAACAAGTTGGAGTGGTACTCCAAAGCGATATATGACGTGCTTAAAGAAAAAATGCGTTGTGGTGTCAGCGGTATTGTTGAAGGTGGGCATAGCTTCAACCCATTTGGTGAAGTAATCGACTACGACAACAATGTATTTGTGTCCATTGCTAGAGGGGGGATTACAAGTCATGAAGTCGATGCCCCATTTACAAAAAGGGTCGGCAGTGATGATTAGATGAAGAAGAGCAGATGGTGCTCGGGCTTTGTTGGCATAAAGCTGACACCTCTCGCATCATTTCACAGCGTGAATGAAATCGTGAAACAAGGTAGGCTAGAAGTAACCTGCTCGGATAATATTCTGAGTAGTGGATATTATCGAAAGATGTCCCCCACAGGCGCCGCTGTGGAAGTTGTTCAAGACTCTATCGACCTCGTTAATGGTCAGGCATCGACGAAGAATGGTATAGACCCCTCACTGGTATAATATGTCTCCAATAAGGAGGTAGCGGGGGGCCTGGTGGCGAATACGATGATGATCATCTCGTGAAAGGTGGTTACCTAACTTTTGAGTTTGGAGGTAGCCGAGGAGGTCGGCGTACCAAGGATCATCCGAACTGATGTAAAAGAGGTGTTTGTTGGGAAAGTTTGTATTGACGGGGGCACTGGTTGTGTCAAAGGGGAGGGTTGTGACAAGTTCGGCGAGAACGAGGGCTTTCTTTCTCTTGAGTGTTGAGAATTCAAGATCATACTCCTGAAGGATAACGATCCATCGAGCAAAGTTTCTGTTAATTTTTCGACGACTGAGCAAGTATTGCATAGGGTTGGAATCTGCTACAACCTTAGATGTGCGAACCAGAATGTAGTGACACAGTTTCTAGACTGCAAGGACGACTGAAAGGGCTAGTTTCTCTTCGTGTTTATACTTCAAGGGTGGCCCTGAGAGGTTTTGAATAATGTAATAAATGACATGCTCATGATTGTCATCACCTAGCTGAACGAGAACTCATGCTACTAAAACAACTGATGCTAATACGTAGAGGATATAGTCGCGATTATAGTCAGGTGCACTAATTAAAGGGGCGTTGGAGAGCACCATTTTAAGATCGTCAAAGGATTGTTGGGCATGTTCATCCCAGTGAAATGGGATGTCGCGATGTAGTAAGCGAAGGAAACCATGTGCATGAATGGCGTAGTCTGGGACAAATCGTTGTAGAAAGTTAGCCTTACCTTGTAGGCTCTGAAGTTGACGTAAATTCCGGGGAGGTGGAATTTCCGTGATAGATTGGAATTTCAGGGGGTCCACGGTAATACCACTTTTGGAAATGATGAGTTCGAGGAGGCGCCCCACGGTGACGCAAAAAACACACTTGAGGGGATTCAAGCAGATGTTGTACTGACGACACCGTTGGAAGATGATTCGTAAATCATCAATATGTTGGATGCATTTCTTGGATCGAGCTGTGAGGTCATCCAAGTATGCGAGGATGATATGAGCCAAATCATGAAAAATGTATGTCATAGCCCATTGGAAAGTTGTGCCATCATTCTTTAAGCCAAAAGGCCTGACAGGATAGGAAAAAGTACCCCAAGGGGTAGTGAATGCGGTTTTGTACTGATCGGCTGGGTGAATTTGAATTTGATTATAACCAGAGAAACTGTCCATGAAGGATAGAGCCTCATGGCCTACGCAGTCATCGATAATTTGATCGATGAAAGGCATTGGAAATTTGTCTTTGGGACATGCGTGATTGAGATCACGAAATTCTGTGTAGACGCAAATAGTGCCCTGTTTTTTGTTAACGGGTACAGGGTTGGAAACCCATGATGTATAGGCGATGGGGTAGATGAACTCGACAACGCATAATTTGTCAATTTTGGCTTTGATGGTCGCTTCTTTGGATGGGTGTAGCGGTCGTTGTTTTTTACGAACTGGTGTAATGTCGGGCCAGGTGTCGATGCAATGTTCGACGATAGAGGGATTGAGGCGAGGCATTTATGTGTATGACCAGGAAAAAATATCCTGATATTCCTGGAAGAGGGCTTTATAGGCGGTGATTTCTTGAGGAGTGAAAGCAACTTCAATGGTTATTTCCTTGACGATGCCATTTTTGATGGAAATGTCGATCTTAATGGTCAGGGAAATGTTGGCCATGTTGCCTTCTTCAAAAGCATCAGGGGTAGGAATGGGGTTTTTGAACCAGTCGATAGGTCCCGATGGGATAAAATCCTTGGTTTCGACCACGTAGATGGGGTGTTGGTTAGGAGGCATGGAGGCTTCTTGTGGAAAGAAGAGTGTGCGGTGGTGTAGCTCATCCCATGGGTAGTCAGGGTTTCTTAACTCTTCGAGTATTTCCTCATCACAGTGGAATTGACGGGAATACAAGGGATCATGAAGAGTGATATCGGTGACTGTTGTCATGTGGTTTCCCCCTAGTGATGAAGAAGCAGTGGGAATGATGCAAGGATATGGCGATGGTTCGCTCGACATAAACCAAATATTGAAGTGTTGAGGAGTACCCGTGGTAGTTGGGTGTAAAATTTCCGTAGGGAAATGAGCGGGAGAGTTGGTGGGATTGGGGGGTGAATCCTCAGATAAGTCATCCAAGAACCATGGAGGCATTGGAAGGGCCTTGGGTTTTGGGGAAATGACATGAAGAACCTTTAGTGACGAGGTAAGGTCAACTATTGATTCTGTGGGTCTGTGAAGCAGGGTCAATTGGCGTTGTCGGTATTCAATGATCATAGGACACTGGTATGTAAAATGATCAAATGATTCACATAGAGTGCAAGGGCATCTCATACGTTCATTGACTAAAGTTGTGACATAATGGATGTCAGTGATTGTTGGTAAGGATGATGTAGCTGGGCGGGGTTCGCTCTGGAAGCTTTGATGTACTGTGGCTAATGTCTGTCGAAAGCATGGCAATGTTGGGCAATGGTGGGTATAATGGCCATATTCTGAACATATAGCACAAGCAAATTTGGTTTGAAACCCTTTAATACTTGAATGGGGGGTGGTAGCGGCGGTACTAGCTATAGTGGCGAGTGTTGAGGGAGTTTGACTGAGTGGAATCAAATTCTGTAACTCTGGTAGAGATGGGCAGTTGTTGGTTTGGTGTCCGTCTTTCTCACATAGTGCACAAGGAGGTTGGATGTGCGAAGGAAGTGGAGTTGTGGGCTCCTTCTTCTTTCTCCTACCCCTAGATATAGCAAGAGGGGTAGTGAGTGGGGGTGTAGAGGGTATGGTGGGATTAAGTATGGGAATCGTCATGGGGATTCCTTCCATTTAGGGGGGAAGGGATGGTCGAGGGACCATCTCGGGTGGATGTAAATACCAAACTGGAATTGCTAACACCATATTAGGGAGGGTAAGCATTACAGCTACCTGGAAAGATTCGATGCCCGGTGGAGGGTAAAAGAAGGGGATTTGAGTGATGGATTGGGGAACTGTCTCCCAAACTAGGATATGTCCTTGGGGAGAGGTGAAATCATGGACTGGTGGGGTCGATGAGTTCATAAGAGGCTTGTGAGGGGGAAGTTCTATGACTAGTGGGACGTCAGAGATGATAGAAGCCTTCCTAGGAGGAAGGGTATCCTCTATGTTAGTTTCGTTAGATGATACGATGCATACTTGATTGGAAGGAGGAAGGAGCAGTGGTGCTCCATGGTAAGTTCCTAACAATGATGGGTCTTTGAAAATGCCAAGACCCATTTTGACGAGTGGGTATGCATCATGACTTGTGTGGATGAGAGGAAGAATGTTATCGATGTTGGCCAATGGGCTAGGCTCGTAATGTGAGACTTGGTCAATGGTAACGATCTTCCCGTTGTGGGGGAACATCATTGTTCGAAAGATGGAAGAGGGAATTGCCTTCATAGCGTACATGTAGCTATGACTGAACATGATATTATAATCGAGTGGGGCATCGATAACTTCAATGTCGATGAGAATAGTCTTGCCCTCGAGTTCTATGGGGACATTTTGGAAGAGCCCTTCAGGAGATGATGGTCGTCTGTTGTAGGCTCGTAAGGTAATGGAAGAGGGTATGAGTTCGGGGGAACCAAGTTTATTCCATACGGATTTTGACATAATGCATGTAAACGGACCTTCATCAATGATACACTGATGAACTATGATGTTCCATATTTTTACTGGGATTTGAAAAGTGATCAAGGCAGGAAGGCAGGGTTCTCCGCTGTCGAGATCAAATGTAATGAGTCGAGTATATACAGGGTCGACTACCCCCAAGGTGAAAATTAATGATTTCCGCTGAGTGGGACAAGTCTGAAGGACTTTTAGGACTGACATGGCAGCCGAGGATTGTGCTAAGTCGTCAACCAAACTGTAATTATGAGCTGCCCTAGCCTGTGGGTTGTGGACATTCCTGCGTAATGGGATGCGAGGGATGTGAAGAGGTGGCTCTATGTTAGGGCGAGAGATGAACAACGGGGGTCCCGTTGGTGTAGGGTTTGTCTCTGGAGGGATGGGAAGAGACTCAGCGGGTGCATGATACTGACGATTACGTGTTTGAATAAGGATTTCTTCCTCACTAGTGAGGAGGATCGTGCAATGTGCTGGATTGTTTGGATTGAGGTACTATCCCACCTGAGGTGGGGGATGTTGCATGTCCTGTTGGATGTTTATCATGCCTTGGTGTGGAATAGGATTTTGTAGCACGACAGAGGGGGGTTGTTGCACGTATTTTTGTGGTGCCTGCTGAGGGGCAGGCGGTGCTGGAGGATGGGGTAAACTGCTTGAGTCTTTCAACCATTTAAAATCAGTGATTTGGGGGAAATGATGAGTGTAATGACCAAACTCACCGCAAAGGGCACAAGGGAAATTTGTTTTAACATTATTGTTATTTCTCCCTTAATGCCTATTATTAGTGCCCCCCTGGGGGTTCTGATTCCCTTGGTTCTGGTTTCCCCCAGTAGGTTGGTTTTGCTGGGGTTGATTCCTACCTTGACCTGGGTTGTTGTTGTTCACGTTTCACCCTTTATTTTTGGCATTGTTCGATGGATGGGTCGGGTTTGCTGTATTCAATTGTTCAAAATTTTGATATTGCTAAATGGGAGAGGGTTGAACAAAATTCACCCCAGCATGAGGATGTGTGGGAGCGATGGGTTGTGGGGGACCATGAAAAGGAAAGTACAGATTCTGTGGGGGTAACGATCCGTAAGGTACATAGGAAGGTGTGGTGCTTTTGCTAGTACTATAAGCTAAGGTAGAGGGAGTACCAGAACTCGGTTGAATAGGTGGGTGTATGGGGGGTGCCGGTGGTGGCCAACTAATGGGTGGAGGCATAGCAACAGGGAATGGTTGTTGATAAGGGGGTGGGGGGTAGTAAGAAGTGCCCCCGTATGCCGGCGGGTATTGAGGTGTTCCATACATTGGTGGTTGTTGGGGTTGTGGACCATGGTGAGTGGTATTACCAATCAGTCTGTCTGCTGAGTGACACATCCCAGGTTTGTCTTGGCCAAATGTCATAGGTTTTGGGAGATCAGGAAGTACAGTGTATAAGTACCCTGACTGTGCATAGATGAGGTCATACTGTTGAGCCTTATTGATGGCTTCCTCTTCTTATTGAGGGAAGGTGGAAGCTACATACTTAACGAGGAGAGAGACAAGTGATCTAAGAAACTAGTCAAGACATTGTTGTTTGGTGGTTTCTACTTTGCACAAACTACGTTGCCTACGCCACTCGTGAATATGATCAGCGATATGTGTGGCTGAGGTTTGTTTGAAATTAGAGAGTAGTTCCAGACCATTGTCATGGCGGATTGGTAATTGGAAGAAGGTAAAAAATGCTTTGGCCAAGGATTCAAAAGTCACATGGGATCCTGATTTTTCATCTACATACCATTTGGCCGATGGGCCAGTAAGTGTGTGTTGAAATAATCGTAGTCTGATGGAATCATTCATAACGCTATTGGAAGAGCACCATAGGTGAAAATTCATGACGTGGTTGGCAGGGTCATCTCCTGCCTTTCCTTCAAACTTGGGTATGTCTGAAGGTAGTTTGGTGGGCATTGCAGGCCATGTGGGGTCATGCAATATAGGATCATTGGTGAGTTTTCTTAGATCTGGTATGTTGCAAGAGGCCAAATATGGCATCTGTAGTGGGCGGGGAGGATTAGCTCCAGCCATGGTGTAAGTGTGTTGTGAACCTGACCCTTGAGGGGGGCTAGGTGGGTTGGTACTTCCCCCTTGTAAGGAAGTTGGTCCCCCGCTTCTGTGTAAAGGAGAGAGAGTGGATGGAGAACCTTGGGAAGTGGACCCAAGTAATGTGGAACCAAGCAAAGCTGATCCTAAGATAGTAGCACTCACAGGAGTGTGTGAAGGTGGTGTTGATGAGTGGGCAAGACCAAACACTCACCCTAAGATAGGAGGGAGGTTTAGTAAGCGTCGGGAATGACAGGGATTCTGTGGGTCCCCTATGATTTCCAACTAGCTGAGTGAATGTGTGCAAATGGTGGTGAGAGTAATAAAGAAACAAGAACCTTTTGTTGCAAATTTTTGAACTTTACACAATATATATATCCAAATCAAAATGTAGTCAGAAGTGAATCATACATAAAATGGTTTGAAAAAGAAGCATATATGTGGATAAGTGGGTTTTGTCCGCATGGGGAATCAAAGAAAACAAATGCTTGTGTCCTAGAAGACGTAACGTCCTTCCTCTCAAATAGCATTGGACCTTCCAATAGTACTCAACAGTGGGGCCTGAAGTCACCAGAAGAGAAACTAGTGAAGGATGAAATAATTGGTTATAA
>SNQJ01S0140243.1:0-25085 GCA_010110895.2 Picea sitchensis | reverse complement strand
ATAAAGTAAGTGTTTTCCTTCCAAGCATTCATTGAGAATTTTCTTCTCTTACTTTTCTTGAAGCATCAGTTTAGAGAAGTCAACCCAAGTCAAACAAATTCCTTGTCCTCACCTGTCTAGAAATGAAATGATAGGACTTAGTATTATCCGCCTAGGAAAACCCTCCTTATGTTAGAAACCATGGCCTAGAAATGTAAAGGCAATGGAACTAAGGTGATAGTGGGTGGCTTCCCTATTTATTTCCTCAAGCTCTCCCTCGCAGGGTAGGACTTTCCTTTGGCGAGAGTTTAAGTGGTAACATGAAAAATTTAGCTAGAAACACCTCAAGCGTGTGTTTTTAAGAAGGTATTTAAGGGCACCATATTAAAATGTATAACCCATGAGTAAATATAAAAAAATAATATAAAATCATATATAAGGCCATCCAAGTTTATTTGAACAACAAAGCAATAATTTCTTTGGAAGGTTTGAGTATTTATTTTTCCTCACCTTTTTAGGACAAAGAAGGCTTTGAGGCTAGGGAGATGTTAAATATGTAAATCTAAGTTAGAGTATTTTTTTTTATATAATTGTGTAATTTTTTTAAAAAGATAGTTAGTTTGAACAATCAGGTCAGTCAACTGACTCAACTAACCAACCAACTATTGTGGCCACAACAACCCTCTTATTTTTCTTTTATAAGAAAAAGGAAAGGGGCCCCTACCAAAATTGAATATATGTAGATGGTTTGGAGTTATGCAAAAAACTTTACTTGGATGACCTCTTTAGTTACCAATCATAGCACCTTATATAATTAGCTCAAAAATCAAATTTGATTTGTTTTGCTCAAAAATAAAATTTTAATTTTTTTTAAATAAATTGTTGTCATCGCAATTTCGACGCCTCATAGAAATCTTGCGAGGCACTTGCTATACAAATCACGAACAATTGTATATAAATATACCTTGTTTTTTCCTCAATTGCTACGACCCGTACAAATCTTGCGACGCACTTGCTATACAAATCAAGGAAATTGTATAGCAATTTTGTGGCAATATACCCTGTTTTCGTCGCAATTGTGACGACCTGTATAAATATTGCGACGTAATTGTTATACAAATCACGGAAATTGTATAGCAATTTCCTTGCAATATACCATGTCTTCGTCTCTCTTGCGATGACCACTTCGAAAGTTGATTCATCGCAAACGTTTTCCTTACTTTGCCTATATCGTCGGGTGTGCAACAATCTCTCTTTATTGTCAAGCTTGCGAGGATAGCTCTACATTGTCTCATTTGCGATGATTTCCCTACTTTGTCTCATTTGCGACGATTTCCCTACTTTGTCGCTCTTTCAAAGATTTCTGACAACTTCCCTAGTGTCGTCGCTCTTGCAACGTTAATCCAGGTTCGTCGCACGTGCCACATCATGTGAAGCAACGTTTGGGAGACTCAAGATTCGTCGCAATATCCACAACATAACATCGCAAGAGCGTCGAAATAGTCATCGCAAAATGACCCAAATTTTCTAGTGATGTGTCATGGAGGATATCTCACGAAGCTACAATCATTAACATTTTGCAAACTTAAGTTCTTTCTCATTCCTAGCCTAAGTATGCATGTGACCTTCTTCATCACTTTCACATGCACAATTATAAACCAATGCCATCTCACTTTTAGGGTGGAGTTAAATCTTGTCCCCCTGCACCTCACCTAACGTGGATGCCATTTTATACAGATAATGACTTGGAAACCTTTTGTATTTAACTCATACTCACCCTAACATCTCCTTTGTTGTTAGTCTCATTCCTTGATACATGAAAGAACCCCATGAAAGCCATTGGAAAGAAATAAAGAGGACATTTCAATACCTTTCGAGTAGATTTCAATTTGGAATCAAGTACAATTCATGGGAACTCCTCAATTAGTTGGCTTTAAATATTTTGGCATGGTCGATGACCTTGATCATCAAAATTCCACTATAGGGTATGTCTTCAACATTGGCTCTAGGCCTGTCACTTGGGCATCCAAGAAACAAAATGCCATGTATATTTCTTCAACATAAGAAAATTATTGAGCGTCACCACACACTAGTCAAGACACTCTTTGACTTAGACAAATCCTTTTAGAGTTTGGAGTCCAGCAAGAGCATCCAACCATTTTTTGGTACAATAGTGATAATGTCATTCATCTTGTGCAATGTCAACACATATAACACATTGAGTTACAGATGCAATTCATTTGAAAGATTCTTTAAGAGACACCCTTGAATTTTTCTATTTTCATATCGATGATCAAGTTTCTAACATTTTCACAAAATCCCTCACTAAAGAGAAGTTCTTAAAAAAATTGTAATTTTGTAAATCCTTCAATCCTATGAGAACTTGTTCTTAAGGGGGTTATTAGAGTATTTCAACATTAGAGTTACTTAACATCAACTTAGTCTAATGTAATGTTATGTTGTTAGGGTAAATGTGATTTTAATATGTTTCTTTACTATTTTTTTCTACTTTACTAATTTGGAGGCCACATGAGGGATCTAATGCTTAAAATATCTCATTGATCTTAACAACACTTGATTCATGTCTTAACACTTAATTGCTCCATGATCTCTATTTAAAGAGGATGGGAGTCATTTATCGATGATCTATTTTGAGAGATGATCTTGTAAACTATTATCTTTTGTATAATATATTGCCTCAAGTGGCCATGTTAGGTGGGATTATGGAGTATTTCCGTTTTTGAGGTTTTTAACCTTGTATGTATCGAGATTTGATTGTGTCAACATTTTTCTTACATTGTTCAACCTTTGTGGATATACCTTCTTGTTCTTCTTGTTTTTAAAACATGGAGTATTTCCTCTAACAATGTGTTGGAAATTCTAAGGTTATATGTGAGAGTTACGCATTTGTGAAGCTAAAATGTCGATGGGGCATTTATGGGAGGAAATTGTTTCTGTTAATGAATTTCTAATCAATTTTCTTGGCAATAGGATTTGTTTGGAGATCAATGATGATTATCAATATAAATATCAATAGGCTTTCTTGGCAATATGCTTTGTTTGGAGCTCAATGATGTTTCTTCTAAGTGACAACAAGACCAATAGAGTTGTGATCAAAGCCAAAATAATCACCTAGATGCCACGAGTAACATGGAAATGATAAAAGAGAGATTAAGTTTTCAAAGGCAATGTGTTGCATGACTAGGAGTGCATAGACTACTCATCGTATTCTTCTAGTTGTTTGATAACCCAGCACTTAATCCCAGCGACCTCTCAAGTCAACGATTTGTTTTATGTTAAGTTTTGGATGCTTGTTCACTGTTTATTTATGAAGATGAGTTGTCAACAGAGAATTCACTCACTTTAGAGCGAAGCAAGCCACTCAACGACTCAACAAATTTCTCACTAGAAGACAAATTGACCACTTAGGAAGGCCAGCTACACCCTAACACAACAAATTGCACACATAGGAAGGCATGCTATCCACTTAACTCCATGAACTACTCCCTAGAAGAAAAATAATCCATTTGGGAAGGAAAGATGCCATCTTAACCAACAAAATGGTCACTAGAATACAATGGACCACTGAAAAATGTAAGCAAGTGCTTTACCATGGACATGTTTATTTATCATCTCTTGGTTGTGTGTGAGTGTTTCATTTGTTTGTAGGGTTCTTCTACAAGTCGTGAGATTCTAGAAGGCTTTTTTTTCTTAAAAGGAGGTCTAGTTACCCCAACACACAAATGAACTCATAAGTGATTGCTCGGACCTATGCAAGATTGGGATTCATGGCAGACAATCACGTGTTGCCCATGAATGCTTTGTTGCAACTTCAAATGGTCTATCGACATTGTAACTTGTTTATTTAATAGATGGTCAAGCTTTGGAATGGTGTAATGTTTCAAGGGAGCGAAGGCTTCATTTGCATTCATTTGAGACTCTTTTCATGTAATGCACATAATTTTATATGCTTAATCTAACCTTTCATAGCTTTACATGATCATCCACAAGTTGCTAACATTTATTGTAGATTCGTTATATTGTGCAAGAAAAAGAGTTGTTCAGAACCATCATCTAACACTTAGAAGTTGTTGAGAGAAATTGGAGTTCGAAAACATGTCTATCGTATAGAATCAAGCCAGAATCAACTAGTTTTATCACTTATTTGGCTTAAATTCATTGCCTTTCTTTATGATGGTATTTTTTATTAGTCAATGATGTTTTAAATTGACAAACAATTCATTTCTCTTAGATGTACATGTCGTTTAAAGAGACAAAGGAGTTCTATTTTTTCATTATTCAATGATGTTTTAAATTAACAAGCAATTCATTTCTCTTAGATGTACATGTTGTTTAAAGAGACAAAGTAGTTAAACTTGTGAACGTTGCACTTCAATCCAATTGAACTTAATGATCAGATTCCCTCTAGTCTGGGCAACCATTATATTATTGATTTCCCTCCCTCATATCATAGATTATCACTCTTACCATTGTCCTTGTTTAATGGAGGTTGTGTTTATATAGAGACATGTGAGAAGAAAAAGCAGGTAGAAGAGTTGAGATGTAAAAATGTGATTGAAGTGACGGTTTATGATTTAATAATGCTTTGATGAAGATTAATGATGAGAATGCAACCATTCAAGTTCAAATTGATAAAGGAGAAATCCAAATCTCAAAGTAATTCCCAAGCATGAAAAAAAGCAATGCAGAAGGCTAGTGTAGAGTTCAACATTATGTATCACAAGCAGGAGCTCTGACTCCCAGCAACATGGAAAGTAAACAAAAGAAGGAAATACTCTACAAGAAACAAGCCAAAGCATCATAGAATTCCCACCATGAATAAAAATGATTTAGATGTACAAATGAACAACTGGGAATTATTGTTTGAATCATGGGACTTGCTCAACATGTGTGCAAAACAAATCAAAATGTCTTTCATCAATGAGCCTCACCTTGAATAATCAAAATTGTGGTTTTTCAATATTTTAATCAAATATTATCCTCGCGATAATGTTGAATGGTAAACATTAAGACAAAGACAAAACTTGCAAAGAGTTGAGTGCCAAAGGTTATTGAATATTAAACATTAGGACAAAGACAAAACTTGCAAATAGTTGAGTGCCAAAGGTTATTGAAGAGTCTAAGGTAGTCGAAGAGTTAGTGAATTACATTTTTCATATTACATTTGCAACATTTCATTCTTCACATCCACTCCATACTCATTTATATTTATCCACTTTACATTCATTAATTAGAGTAGACAACATATGATAGTTGAGCCATAATCGAAGGGCTTGCTATGTTTTAAAGAGAAAGGTCTAATAGGTTAAGTGGAAAACAAAGGAAAATTCCTTATTGGCATCTCTAGCATGGCAGGAAGACCATGCTACATAGTTAATAGATTCGTGAGTCAAACCCATCACTCCCAATCCCACTACCCAAATGAGTCTTTATGAATTGCCAACAAGTCAAACCCTTGACATGGGAGTAATCACAATTTGTTGACTAGGTCAATAGAGAAACTTTTTAGGCTCAATGAAAAATTCCTAGAAAAGACCCATTTGGCGCATCTCTATCATTGTATATATATTTTTTTTAAATTTACTTCCAATCTTTTATCAAGCTTTTCCCATTTTGTTTGAAGCCAATTCAAACCCCCAACTCTTACCTCGAAGAGTTTTTTGTCAAGCCAAGTATGGGATCTATGTCATGTTGCATCTACCTTAAGTGTCAAACATCCCCTCTAAACTTATCAAAGTAGACTCCATGGAGATAATCAAAGGGAAGATAATGCCGAGAGGCATTTAAGCAAAACCCATCTAGAAGAAATCCAGATAGTGTTTGTTCAGGTTTTGTTCTCGCCAAACATCATCATGGCATTTTTTACAAACATGCCTTTTGGCATGCCTCAACTCTCTCACATGTTGTGCATAGTGGTTTGCATGATCCAATTCTTTTTTCTTCTTTACTTGGGTATAAATATTTCTTAAACTTCATTTATGACTTCTCCAAATGCACTTGTGTTTACTTCTTATAAGGAAGCTTCTGACCTGTTTATGGCCTTTATGGCCCTTGTAGAAAAACAATCTAAACATAGTTTTAAAAGTTAAGCAAAGATAACCAAGGCCAATATGTCAACACAAAGTTTAGAACTCATTACACTATTTGAATTAAACATATCATTTCCATACACACCACATAAAAATGGTTTTGTTGAAAGAAATAATCGTACATTAAAGGAAGTGGCTAATTGTATGCTATAGTCTAACAAACTAAGTCATGATTTTTGGGCAAAGGCTATCAATAATGAAAATCACATAGTTAAGTGCACTCCCATTAAGGCTTTAAAAAAAAAAAAATCCAACGAAGCATGGATAAACATAAAACCAAATGTAAGTCTCTTGTGTGTTGTGGTAGTGAAGCATGGCCACACATTCCTAGTGAGAAAATAAAAACCTTACAACCTAAAAGTGAGAAGTGTACTTTTATTGTGTATTCAAGGGATGTAAAATATTTTAACTTCTTGTACCTAATACAACAAAAGCCTTGTTAAAAGAGATGTTAAGTTTGATGAAGGTCTCTGAGATTCCATGCATGAAGCAACCTCTATGTGATCTTTGACAGGTTAGCCATCCTTGGCACATGTCATCTTTTATTCCTTCTATACTCACTTTTTCTTATTCTAATTTTTTTTCTTCTATTCTAGATCATTCTTCTTCTAAAGATGAAAATGAGGATGAAAACATTGCTTCCCCTAGTCAAACTCTTCCTCCAAATGAGGCTATTGAACCTAAACCTACACCGGCTCCAAAACTTCCTCCTGGATAGATACAATAAGGGAAGTTTTCAAAGATCTAGTAAGTTATACATCTAATTAGTGTTGTGCAATTTCACAATTTCAGCAAGCCTCTTCTATGTTAGCTCAATTTCCATAGACTCCAAATCCATAAACATTTAAATAAGATTCTCTCCATCCAGAATGGGATGCATCCATGAATGAAGAATTGTGTTCCTTGATGGTGAACCATACTTTGGATCTAGTCCCTCCTCTAAATGAACACTTTTCATATGCAAATAGGTTACAGGAGTAGGTAAGTCACAAAGGGTAGTGTTGACAGACACAAGGCCTAGAAATTAGGTGTCAAAGGATATTCACAAGTAGGGAATTGACTATAATTAAATATTTTCTCTCATTGCTTAAATGAATTACATCCGCCTTGTTTTTTCCCTAACAACTTCATATCAATGGGAGGTCCATAAAATGGATGTCAACTATGCCTTCTAGCATGGAGATTTTCAAAAATAAATTTATATGGAACAACCTCTTGTATTTGTTTAGAGCAAGTCTAGCTTTGTCTACCACCTTAAGAAATCTCTCCATGGACTCAAGAAAGCTCCTCGTGGATGGTATGAAAAAATGGATCAATTCCTTCTTGACTTTGGTTCTTCTAGATGTCATTCTGACCCTAATGTCCATACCATGCAAGTAGGTGATCATATTCCCATACGTGTACTTTATGTTGACAACCTCATAGTCACTAATAATAAGCCCAAACTTCTAATCCATGTGAAATCCAACCTTAAGAAGAAATTTAAAATGACAAACTCAAAATAGTGGCACTATTTTCTTGGCCACCAAGTTTTGAGTTAAGTTTTCACTATGCTAGGCTCAAGCATGAGGTTTATTTTAATTTTATCATTTATTTGAACCATAAACAAATACAGTTATACCATTCACAATTGTTGCAATAACCAAGATCACAATAAGGAGTACCATGCACAAGAACACAAGAAATATCCTTGGAAACCCTTCTACTCAAGGGAAGAAAACCCAACAATTCTTTGTTATATTCTGAAGAGAAGAATCCCCCAACCATAAAACCCCAATGCACACAAGACAGT
Organism: Picea sitchensis; assembly: GCA_010110895.2. Lineage (NCBI taxonomy): Eukaryota > Viridiplantae > Streptophyta > Pinopsida > Pinales > Pinaceae > Picea > Picea sitchensis. The sequence goes on along the minus strand of SNQJ01S0140243.1, from coordinate 17,204 downwards.
GCTTCTACAACCTTGAAACTTGCACCCAAGAGAGGTTTTCACTTCATCCCTAGAAATGTACTTGCTGAAATTTCCAAATGACAAGTGACTTGTGTGTTTACTCAATGGGGAAATCACCTTTATTTATACTAGATTGGACATAGCAAAAGTGGTGTTTATTGGCACAACAGGGTCGACCTCAATAACTGAGAAAATAATTAATTACAACAATAAACATTAATTATCTTTCACATATGGTGGGGCCTACCTATACCCTTTACATCACAATTAGGGTTACATGTAAATATTACACTTAGACAATATAACAAGGGATACACATGTCCACTAGTGCTCAGCCACTAGGGACATGTCCACCTGTACTCAACCACAGGGACGTCATACTCAACAGAATCATCTAGAGTACCACTTCCTCTCATCTCTCACACTAAGGAGAATGATACACCCATCACATGGGCACACCCAACCACTGGGGGACGAATCAACTCTTCAGAGGACAATGATTCCCCATCCATTGGGGGACGACTCAACTCTCACACAGAGGAGAACAATGCCCCATCACGTGGGTATGTCCAACATTGGGCTCCCTCTCAGGTCGACTCCACTCAGTCTTAGAGGAGAACGTGTCCTATAGGATGTCTCACGAAGTTGCAATCATTAACACTCCCTCTCAGCTAGGGGGGCATTCTCCACCAAGCCAAGACTCTCACGAAAGTACTCGAACTTCGTCCTGGCAAGCGGTTTGGTGAATATATCTACAATCTTCTCATGTGTAGGAAGATATTGCATGTGTACTTCTTTCCTCTGCACCATGTCTCTGATATAATGATATTTTATCTCAATGTGTTTTGGTTTATCGTGAAACACAGGATTCTCAGAGAGCTTCATACGGCTCTAGTTATCACAATGAATAATGGTAGAATCCATCTCATGATCAAATAAATATTTCAGGAACTTGTGAAGCCACACTACTTCATGGACTGCCACACTCAACGCTGCATACTTTTCTTTTGTGGTACTCAAGGCCACAGAGCTCTGTTTCCTGCTACGCCAAGAAACCATGGCAGACCCCAAGGTAAAACAACAACTGGATGTTCTCTTCCGGTCCACTGCGCTCCCTGCCCAATCTGCATCGGCATATCCATGAAAACTCATGTCTACACTGGAGGCATACCTCAGGCCATATCCAATTGTGCCTCGTAGATATCTCAGTACATGCTTCGTTGTTATCCAGTGAGTCTGTATCGATTGACTCATGAATTGACTAAGTACATTCACTGCATAGTATATATCAGGTCTGGTGTTAACTAGATACATTAATGATCCAATCAGTTGTCGATATAAATTTGGATCAATCTCGCCTGAATCAGTAGAAACATCATTCATTTTCTTCAAATCCATCACCATCGGTGTATGCATGGATTTGCAGTCTATCATACTGATCTTCTTCAATATCTCCACTGTGTATTTGCCTTGACTCAGAAAAATCTCATCCGTCCTATTCCATACTTCTAGTCCCAATAAGTAGTGCATCATACACAAATCCTTCATCTCGAATTCAGAAGTCAATGCTATCTTTCATTCATCAATAAGTCTTTCTAAACTGGTGAGGAATAAGTCATCCACATACAAGACCAAGATCAGGCACTTGTCCCCAACAATGTGATATTATAGGTTCGGATCAGAAACACTCTTTCTGAATCCCAAACTCATCAATAATCCATCCATATTATCGTACCAAGAAGAAGGTTCCTGCCTTAGTCCATACAGGGCTTTCTTCAACCTTCACACATGATATTTCTCATCATGTATCATGAATCCTTCTGGTTTCTCAACGTAAACTTCTTCCTCAATCTCACCATTGAGAAATGGTGTCTTTGCATCCATCTGATGTAGTTTCCAACCCATGGATGCAGCTAGTGCAATTATAGTACGGATGGAATTGTATCGGGCTATAGGAGCAAATGTCTCCTCATAATCAATTCCCTCCACCTATGAGAATCCTCTAGCTACAAATTTTTCTTTGTATTTCTTGACACTTCCATCAGTTGCATGCTTGATCTTATAGATCCACTTGGAAGTCACCACAGACTTCCCTTCTGGTCTCGGAACAATATCCCACACATCATTCTTAAAGATGGACTTATACTCTTTTGTCATGGAATATTGCCATGCATGATGACCTATTGCTTCTCCATGACAAGAAGGCTCGGTATCAATGATGTGGCTCATAAGTGAAAAATAGCTTAAAAATCTCTTTGGTTTCTTGCTCTCCTGGAATGTGCCTCGAGGAGATGCATGTCCCTCTGCCTCCTGTAGAGTTTTTCGAGCCCAGGCGGGCCTTTTATGGCCTACTTCAATGTCTCTGGGGACATCAACTAGAGAAATTGGATCAAATGGAAGAACTGGATCAACTGGAACAGCTGGATCGATTGGAACAATGGTTGTCTCCCTCTAAACTGTTGAAGGGGGAGAAGGTATTGTCTTGCTGGAGTCTGAGATTCTCTCGATCTTCGAAAGGATATCTCTTCCTCAAATATGACATCTCTGCTCACCTCAATATGTATCTGACTAGGGATGTAGATCTGGTATGCCTTCAAAGATTCACGGTATCCCACAAATGTACCCTTTCTCCCTGAAGGGTCTAGCTTGGACCTTTTCTCCATAGGTACATGAAAGTATACTTAACACCCAAATATCCTGATGTGTCCAATCTCAGGCTTAACTCTGGTGAATGCTTCTTCGAGAGTTATGTTCTTCAAAATCTGGTGAGGACTCTTGTTCTGACCATATATTGTTGTCATGCATGCTTCTTCCCATGGAATCATAGGTAGACATTGATCATGTATCATTGCTTTGGTTTCCTCAATGATGGTTTTGTTCTTCCTCTCTGCAACCCCATTTTGCTGAGGGTTGTAAGGAACTGTGTACTCCCTCTTGATCACTGCCTCAATACATAAACTATTGAAATCCTTGGAGGTGTATTCTCCACCATTATATGATCTTAGTACCTTGATATTCCTTCCAGTCAGGTTCTGAACCTGAGCTTTGAATTCTTGAAATATTGAAAGGACTCCATCCTTGGTATTTAGGAAATAAATCTGTGTTTTCTGAGAGTGAACATCTATGAAGAGCACATTGTACAAATATCCATTCAAGGAGGAAACAGTCAATGGCCACACACATCTGAATGTATCAATTCCAAGATTTCCTTAGATCTGTTTTCACTGCTCAAGAAGGATCCCTTGACATTCTTGCCAAGGGCACAACCTCTGCAAACACCTTTATGTTCAATTTGTATCTTTGGAAGGCCTGTTAATATTTTCCCTAGAGCTGAAAGGGTTCTATAATGAATGTGAAAAAGTCTCATATGCCATAGCTCACTCAAGCTAATAGTATCATGTAACAGGGTCTGGACTGGTCGAATAGTCAACCTGTATAAGTTTTTTTTTTAACACCAATTACTCAGGTAGAATTCATATGTGAGTCCTTGTGCCATGTAGGAATTTTTCCTAAAAGGTAACCTTGTAGCCTTTGTCTTCTAAGGCAAAAATGGAGACAAGGTTCCTCTTCATCCTAGGTACATATAGTACCTCATTTAACTGAAGAGGTATGTCATAATCTAGTTGGAATGTAGAATTTCCAACCCCTTTCACATTATATATGGAAAATTCTCCAAGTACAACATGTAGATTGGTTTCTTTCTCAACAAGATTTGTCAAATGATCTCTATATTTGGTCATGTGCCTAGAGGCACCACTATCAATTAACCAAATATCATTATCAGTAGGAATTGTACCTGAGAGTTTTGAAATGAATAAGAAGGCTTATACTTTGATGTCTTCATATCTCTAAAGTCTTTTCTTCCAATAACTTAAGCTTCTTGATTCATCAATTCTATCTTCCATCATAGTTTTGTTCATCATATTTTCAGATTCTTCCCAAACCCTTACCAACTGAGCTAGGAAACATAACGGCTAGGCTAGGCTAGAAATATTAAGTTTTGTTGGGCTTATGAATGCCAAAAATATGCCTTGAAAGTCATAAGAACACTAGTGAGCTGAAAATCTACTTCAATGAGCTGCAGAAACCCTAAATCTGAATTTTCTGTAGAAAATTGTGAAACCCTAGAAACCCTAGGGCCAAAAATCCAAAATTCTCGAAATTGCTATCTGAGAGTTGTTGGAGGTGCGCTAAGGGAGTTTGTACACCCATATGCAATTTTTAGCCCCAACATTTTAGTATTAAGTGTTGGAACACCCAAAAAGGAGAGGGTTGTATTGATTTCTTGAAACTGTAGGAGAGTCGTGCGGTTCTGCAGAAGAGAGAGGACGGTTGCTAGAAGCTTGTGCAATGGATTATTCAATACCTATGCTTTGATACCATGTTAAGTTTTCACTATGCTAGGCTCAAGAATGAGGTTTATTTAAATTTTAGCATTTACTTGAACCATAAACAAATGCAGCTACACCATTCACAATTGTTGCAACAACCAAGATCACAAGAAGAAGTACCATGCACAAGAAGACAAGAAATATCCTGGGAAACCCTTCTACTCAAGGGAAGAAAACACAACAATATTTTTCTATATTCTCAAGAGAATATCCCCCAACCATAAAACCCTAATGCACACTAGAGGGTCCTTCTACAACCTTGAAACTTGCACCCAAGAGAGGTGCACACTTCAACCCTAGAAATGTACTTGCTGAAATTTCCAAATGACAATTGACTTGTGTGTTTCCTCAATGGGGAAATCACCTTTATTTATACTAGACTGGACACGAAAAAAGTAGTGTCTATTGGCACAACAAGGATGACCTCAATAACTCAGAAAATAATTAATTACAACAATAAACATTAATTACCTTTCACATATGGTGGGGCCGACCTGTACCCTTTACATCACAATTAGGGTTACAGGTAAATCTTAAACTTAGACAATATAGCAAGGGATACACACATCCACTAGTGCTCAACCACTAGGGACACGTCCACTTGTGCTCAGCCACAGGGACGTCATACTCAACAGAATCATATGAAGTACCACATCGTCTCATCTCTCACACAAAGGAGAACGATACACCCATCACATGGGCACACCCAACCACTGGGGGATGACTCAACTCTTTAGAGGAGAATGATTCCCAATCCATTAAGGGACGACTCAACTCTCACATAGAGGAAAACGATGCCCCATCATGTGGGTATGCCCAACACTGGGCTCCCTCTCAGGTCGACTCCACTTAGTCTCATAGGAGAACGTGTCCTGGAGGATGTCTCACGAAGCTCGAATCATTAACATTTTTCAAACTTAATTTCTTTCTCAATCCCAACCTAAGTATTCAGTGAACTTCTTCATCACTTTCACATGAACAATTATAAACCAATACCATCTCCCTTTTAAGGTGGAGTTAAAATATTTTCCCCTGCACCTCACCTAAAGTGGATGCCATTTTATACAGATATTGATTTGACAACCTTTGGTATTTAACTCATACTCACCCTAACATCCCCTTTTTTGTTGGTCTCATTCCTTGATACATGAAAGAACCCCATGAAATCCATTGGAAAGAAATAAAGACGATATTTCAATACCTTTCGAGTAGAGTTCAATTTGGAATCAAGTACAATTCATGGGAACTCCTCAAGTAGTTGGCTTTAAATATTTTAGCGTGGTCGGTGACCTTGATCATCAAAATTCCACTATAGGGCATGTCTTCAACATTGGCTCTAGACTTGTCACTTGGGAATCCAAGAAAAAAAATTCCATGTGTATTTCTTCAACATAAGCAAATTTTTGAGCATCACTTCACACTAGGCAAGACACTCTTTGACTTAGAAAAATCCTTTTAGAGTTTGGAGTACAGCAAGAGCATCCAACCATTTTTTGGTACAACAGTGAGAATGTCATTCATCTTGTTCAACATAAACACATCTAACACATTTAGTTACACATGCAATTCATTTGAAATATTCTTTAAGAGACACCCTTGAAGTTTTCTATTTTCATATCAATGATCAAGTTGCTAACATTTTCACAAAATCCCTCATGAAAGAGAAGTTCTTAAAAAATTGGTAATTTTGTAAATCCTTCTATCCTATGCGAACTTGTTCTTAAGGGAGTTATTAGAGTATTTCAACATTAGAGTTACTTAACATCAACTTAGTCTAATGTAATGTTAGGTTGTTAGGGTAAATGTGATTTTAATATGTTTCTTTACTATGTTTTTCTACTTTACTAATTTGGAGGCCACGTGAGGGATCTAATGGTTAAAATGTCTCATTGATCTTAACAACACTTGATTCATGGCTTAACACTTAATTGATCCATGATCTCTATTTAAAGAGGATGGGGGTCATTTATCAATGATTGATTTTGAGAGATGTTGTAAACTATTTTCTTTTGTATAATATATTGCCTCAAGTGGCCATGTTAGGTGGGATTATGGAGTATTTCCTTTTTGAGGTTTTTAACCTTGTATGTATCGAGATTTGATTGTGTGAACATTTTTTTTTACATTGTTCAACCTTTGTGGATATACCTTCTTGTTCTTTTTGTTTTTAAAACGTGGAGTATGTCCTCTGACAATGTGTTGGAAATGCTAAGGTTATATGTGAGAGTTACGCATTTGTGAAGCTAAAATGTCGAGGGGGCATTTATGGGAGGAAATTTTTTTTTGTTAATGAATTTCTAATCAATTTTCATGGCAATAGGTTTTGTTTGGAGCTCAATGATGATTATCACTATAAATATCAATAGGCTTTCTGGGCAATAGGCTGTGTTTGGAGCTCAATGATGTTTCTTCTAAGTGACAACAAGACCAATAGAGTTGTGATCAAAGCCAAAATCATCACCCAGAAAAAGTACCTAGACACCACGAGAAACATGGACACGATAAAAGAGAGATTAAGTTTTCAAAGGCAGTGTGTTGCATGATTAGGAGTGCATAGACTACTCATCGTATTCTTCTAGTTGTTTGATAGCCTGGCACTTAATCCCAGCGACCTCTTAAGTCAATGATTTGTTTTATGTTAAGTTTTGGATGTTTGTTCACTGTTCAGTTATGAAGATGAGTTGTCAGCAAAGAATTCGCTCACCTTAGAGTGAAGCAAGCCACTCAACGACCCAACGAATTGCTCACTAGAAGACAAATTGACCACTTGGGAAGGGGAAGGCCAGCTCCACCCTAACCCAACAAATTTCACACATAAGAAGGCATGCTATCCACTTAACTCCATGAACTACTCCCTAGAAGAAAAATAATCCATTTGGGAAGGAAAGATGCCATATTAACCAACAAAATGGTCACTAGAAGACAATGGACCATTGAACAATGTAAGCAAGTTCTTTACCGTGGACATGCTTATTTATCATCTCTTGGTTTTGTGCGAGTGTTTCATTTGTTTGTAGGGTTCTTCTACAAGTCGTGAGATTCTAGAAGGATTTTTTTCTTAAAAGGAGGTCTAGTTACCCCAACACACAAATGAACTCATAAGTGATCGCTTGAACCTATGCAAGATTGGGATTCATGGCAAACAATCACGTGTTGCCCATGAATGCTTTGTTGCAACTTCAAATGGTCTATCGACATTGTAACTTGTTTATTTAATAGATGGTCAAGATTTGGAATGGTCTAATGTTTCAAGGGAGTGAAGGCTTCATTTACATTCATTTGAGACTATTTTCATGTAATGCACATAAATTTATATGCTTAATCTAACCTTTCATAGCTTTACATGATCATCCACAAGCTTCTAAAATTTATTGTATATTCGTTATATTGTGCAAGAAAAAGAATGTTGTTCAGAACCATCATCTAACACCTAGAAGTGAAGTTGTTAAGAGAAATTGGAGTTTGCAAACGTGTCTATCGTATAGAATCAAGCCGGAATCAACTAGTTTTATCACTTATTTGGCTTAAATTCATTATCAATCATGTTATTTTCTTTATGATGGTATTTTCATTAGTCAACGATGTTTTAAATTGACAAAAAATCCATTTCTCTTAGATGTATATGTCGTTTAAAGAGACAAAGGAGTTCTATTTTTCATTAGTCAACGATGTTTTAAATTGACAAGCAATTCATTTCTCTTAGATGTAGATGTCGTTTAAAGAGACAAAGGAGTTAAACTTGTGAACATTGCACTTCAATCCAATTGAACTTAATAATCAAATTCCCTCTAGTCTGGGCAACCATTAGTATTATTTATTTCCCTCACTTCTCTCATAGCTTATCACTCTTACCATTGTCCTTGTTTAATGGAGGTTGTGTTTATATAGAGACATGTGAGAAGAAAAACCAGGTAAAAGAGTTGAGATGTAAAAATGTGATTGAAATTACGGTTTATGCTTTAATAATGATTTGATGAAGACCAATGGTGAGAATGCAACCATTCAAGTTCAAACTATTAAAGGAGAAATCCAAAGCTCAAAGTAATTCCCAAGCATGAAAAAAAGCAATGCAGAAGGCTAGTGTAGAGTTCAACACTACGTATCACAAAGAGGAGCTTCAACTCCTAGCAACTTGGAAAGTAAAAAAAGAAGTAAATACTCTACAAGCAACAAGCCAGAGCATCATAGAATTTCCCACCATGAATAAAAATGATGTAGATGTACAAATGAACAAGTGGAAATTATTGTTTGAATCATGGGGCTTGCTCAACATGTGTGCAAAATAAATAAAAATGTCTTTCATCAATGAGTCTCACCTTGAATAATCAAAAGTGTAATTTTTCAATATTTTAATCAAATATTATCCTCGTGATAATGTTGAATGGTAAACATTAGGACAAACACAAAACTTGCAAAGAGTTGAGTGCCAAAGGTTATTGAATAGTAAACATTAGGACAAAGACAAAACTTACAAATAGTTGAGTACCAAAGGTTATTGAAGAGTAAACATTAGGACAAAGACAAAACTTACAAATAGTTGAGTACCAAAGGTTATTGAAGAGTCTAAGGTAGCCAAAGAGTTAGTGATTTACATTTTGCATATTACATTTGCAACATTTCATTCTTCACATCCACTACTAATGCACGGCACAACCCCCTTCTCCCCTCGAGGATTCTTCGACCTCCCAATCTTGGATCTTCAATCTCTCCAAACCGAATTGGTTCTTTGGGACTTCAATAGACCCTAATAAACTTATACACTCATAGGTCCCCTTGATGTCGTGGGAAAGTTCGGACTACTTGCAACTCCGCTCTCCAATGATTGATGACACCGATAGTGATTACTAGTCTCGTGCTAGACTCCTTCTCCTCTGTGACTGCAGGATATAACCGCGGGCCAACCCTTCGCCACTTTGGGCTCCAACGATATTGCAACCTTCTCTTATTTTTCATTCTGAAAAAGTTTTCACCGAGTTCACGGATCTCTGCCACGTGTCTCCCTATATCTGTTGATTCAGTTGTGTTTCGGGTTTTGCGACTTTGCGAAACTTCACTCAATCCACACTTACTTCCTTCAGATCTCTAACTCCGGGATTCTCCAATCCGTTGCCACGCGTCTCCTTGCATCCAATGGTTAATATTCACCTTGCGAGTTTGCGACTTTGGTGATGCCACCTTTTTATACTTCGAAATGCTCCAAATTTCGAAATGACGAAATACCTCTCGATCAATTTTCCATGCAACTTCCCCTAGATCTGATTGTCTGGAATGACTCCAATCCTGATTGGGCAGGTTTCGCTTGGTTGAATTGGAGGAATCTCAAAGAACTCCTTCCTTAGAATATTTCTCGTCGTTCTTCCTCCTTAGCTTGTCCTTCCTCCAACTCTTATCTCCTTAGAATGCTCCTTCCAACACTTAGTCGAATTCCATCTTGTGCACACCTTGCAACAGGTTCTCCTCTAAAATCTAGCCACTTTAATGGACGGTTCTTACTATTCCTCTGAGCTTCTGAGTCAGAAGACTCGACCACGCACTCATTGTGAACAACTTCCTTCAACCTATCTCTCCAGAACTTTCTGAGTCAAACTGGACTCTGTCACACACACCTTGCAGACGTTATGCACTCCTTGCACACATAAGTTCATGTTGTCTCTTCTGAGCCTATGAGTCGAAACAGACTATGTCAACGCACTCCTTGCGGACACTATGCACTCTTGCACTTGCTCGTAGAAGAGAAACAATTGAAACTTATCTAAATCTTCATAAACTCATACATTTAGCCATGTGAATGCATACATAAACACAAGAACAAGAAATAACAAAGAATTTCAAACAAACAAAAAGTCTACCATTCATTCATTCAAATAGACACATCAACACCATACACTTGGTACAATGCTCATATATTATATTCATTCAACTGAAACATACATGTGTTCATACGCTACTTCTTGTTTTCTCTCAACTCGCAGTTATCAACAGCCTCTCAACAACCTAACAACAACTTCAACAACAACCTATACAATAGATTCAACATCCTTCTCTGGGAAATAATACAAATCTTTATACAAGAGGGATCTTCAAGATCTCCCCTCCAACTACTCTAAAACTATCTTATTGAATTAAAAGCTATCAACTACTTAGAATTTATTACAATAAATATTTCTGACAGATAGATCAAAATGAATACATCGGATTTGTACTGCACTCAGCTTCATTAAAAGAAAATACATCTTTTGATCTCCTCATGAAATTATCCAGCTCTACAACATTAAAGACGTTCTTTAATTACAATTATTTTCAAAAGATTTGTGTGATATGCTCTCTTCAAAATGTGCGTTACTACGCCTAGGTGTCCTCCGCTTGTGATTTGTTGGTGATGCTCCTGCATCATACTCCTCTAGCTAAAACATCCATGGACTCCTGTCCATGAGCTCCTGCACTGACCTTCCATGCTTCTAGATATCCGCTTCGCTCACCCAACTGGCATCTTCTACCGGTCGTCCCTTCCACTTTACCAAATATTCAAAATATGTTTTCCTTCTTGTATTCTTACCAATTCGTCAATCTATGATCTGCTCGATCTGCCGCTTTTCTGCTACAGGCATTTTCTTCTCCCACTGGATCTCCTTCTAACCTTTGAGTCCTTTGGCTCCATCTTCCCTGTGAGGATACAGGTCTGCAATGTTGAATACAAGCGATATACCCACATCTTCTGGAAACTCTATCTCATACTCATTCTCACCAAATTTTCTTAGGATTTTACACGGTCCCATCTTCTTCAACTTTAGTTTATTATATGTTCCTCTTGGGAACCTCTCCCTCCTAATATGTGCTAGAACTTGATCTCCAAATTCAAACTAAAGTTTCCTCCTATGTCGGTCATCTTTTCATTTGTATTCATTGTTTCTCTTCTTCAACTGCTCCTTGATCTGATTATGAAGTTCCTGCATTTCTGCAATGAAGTCTTCAACTCCAACGCTTCTAAATTCACTTTGCTCCAGATCTCTCAATTCTGACACTCCCCTCGAATTCATTCCATACACTATTTGAAATGGACTCTTTCTGGTACTTCTGTTCACTAAGTCATTATATGAAAACTCTGCTTGTCCTAAAATCTTATGCCACTGACTATGATGTTCAGTGACCAAACTCCTCAGAAAATCTCCTAAACTTCGATTCACCACCCCATTATGTCCATCTGTTTGAGGGTGATATGCAAAACTAAAAGACAGTTTTGTTCTGATATTCTTCCACAATGTTCTCCAGAAATGACCAACAAATTTGGTGTCCCTATCTGAAACAATACTCCTGGGAAATCCATGGAGTCTTACAACTTCCTTGAAAAACAAGTTAGCAATGTGTGTTGCATCACTAGTTTTTTGGCATGGGATAAAGTGTGCCATCTTTGAAAATTTGTGCACTACCACAAATATGGAATCACTTCCTCTTTGTGTTTTTGGCAATCCCAACACAAAATCCATGCTTATTGCATCCCATGGTCTCTCTGGAATAGGAAATGGTTGATACAACCCAACATTTTGTCTCTTTCCCTTTGCATACTAACAAATCTTGCATCTATTTACAAAAAATTTCACCTCTACTCTCATTCTTGTCCAATCATATGAATTGTTCAACTATGCAAACATTTTGTCATGACTGAAATGTCCGTCTAGAACTCCACTATGTTTTTCCTTCAACAAATTCTCCCTCATAGAACACTTTGGTGTGCACAACTGGCATCTTTTGAACGAAAACCCATCCTGAATCATATATTCGGCCCACTGGCTTCTGTCTCTAAGAATAGGATTTGCACATGCTCCATATGCATTTTTGAAATATGGATCATCATGATACATTTCTTTAAGGTGGTCAAACCCCAAGGTCTTCACTTGAAACCCCTGCAGAATTAGACATCTACTGCTCAATGAATCAACAACCTTGTTAACATTACCAGAAATATGTTTAATGACAAAAGTGAAATTTTGCATAAACTCTATCCACTTGGCATGTCTCTGGTTTAACTTCTCTTGTCTGATTATGAATTGTAAAGCTTGATTATCGATATACAAAACAAAATTTTTTGGAATGAGATAGTGCCTCCATTTCTTCAAGGATTGAATTATGGCATAGAACTCTTTATCATATGTGGATTATTTTCTCTTAGCATCATTCATCTTCTCACTGAAATAAGCAACAGGCCTATTATCTTGGCTCAAGACCACTCCAATTGCAACTCCACTCGCATCACATCTCACCTAAAATGTCTTTCTGAAATCCTGTAATACCAGAATCAGTTGTTTTGTTATCTTCTCCTTCAATATGTTGAAGCTCTTCTCAAACTCTTCTATCCATTTGAAAGACTTATGTCTTTTCTTCAGTGTATCCATCATTTGTACACCAATCTCACTAAAAAAATTATGAACTTTCGATAGAAACTTGTTAATCCATGGAAGCTTCTTACCTCAAATATAGTCCTTGGCGATGGTCATTCTCGGGATCCATCTTCAATTCATTTGAAGAGATCACAAAACCCAAATAAATGAGTTTTGTCTTCATGAAAGAGGATTTCTTTAAATTTATCAACATCTTCTCCCATTGTAACCTCTTCATTACTAATGTTAAGTTCCTCGGATGCTCTTCTTCAGTTTTACTGAAGACCAGTATATCATCCAGATATATGATCACAAACTTACCAATAAAATCTTTCAACACTTCATTCATCAACCTCATAAAAGTACCCGGGTCATTTGTTAAACCAAACAGCATAACAAGCCATTCATGCAATCCCTCATTTGTCTTAAAGGATATTTTCCACTTATCACCTTCCCTCATCCTTATCTGGTGATATCCACTTTTCAAATCTATTTTTGAAAAATAATTTGATCCACTTAAACAATCCATTAAGTCATCCATCCTTGGCAATGGAAATATGTACTTAATGGTGATCTTATTTATATCCCTTGATTCTATACACATTCTCCATCCTCCATCCTTATTTGGACTCAACACAGTTGGTACTACACATGGACTCAAGATTTCTCTGAACAAACCTTTGTCTAACAAGTCCTAAACATGTCTTTCCACCTCCTCATTCTGTTGAGGTGTCAGTTTGTACATTTCTTTGTTCGGCGGGCTTGCTCCTAGTATCAAGTCAATGTGATGGTTGATACTTCTGATAGGTGGCAATGAGCTTGGCAACTCATCCACTACTATGTCAGCAAAATTTTCCAACAAGTCCTAAGTTTCCTCAGGAAAATCCTCCATAGAAGTACTTGTAAGGATAACTTTTGGCTTCCTCACTACAGCAAACTGCATCTCCTATTCTTTCTTAACTTCACTCAGGAGTTCCTTCCCACTCATGAGAAGTATACTCATGTTGGTTTCTTCCTTTACTTTATTCTCTTCAATTGGCAGCAACATATGTTTCCTACCATTCTTCTCTAAGGTATAAGTATTTATTCTCCCATCATGAATGGCATTCATGTCATACTGGCATGGTCTTCCCAACAAAACATGACATACATCCATGGGTATCGCATCACATAGAATTTCATCTCTATATCCTCCTATTTTAAATTCAACCAAGCATTGTTTAGTGATTGTTACATGATGACCTTTCTGCAACCATGAGACCTTGTACAACGTCAGATGTGCAGTCGTCTCAAGCCCTAAATTATACACCATCTCTGTAGATACTAAGTTAGTAGTGCTCCCACTATTAATAAACACTTTGCATACTTTGTCTTTAGTCTTGTAAGTTGTCATGAACAAACTGTTCCTCTGCACTAGCTTTTCAACCTATGGATCTGGCTTTAAGATAACTTTCTTCATCACCAAAGATCTCCCATCTTCTACGCCTTCTACCTCAACATCTCACTTTTGTGCTTCCGAAATGTGAGCTTCACCTCCTTATTTATTCCTCTTGGGACATTCCCAAGACATGTGTCCTACCTTTCCATAGGCATAACACTTTATCTATCCTCCTCTACCTATTCCTCTTCCTCTAGGAAAAGAGTTTCTACCACCACTCTGCCTTCCTCGGGAACTTCCTCCTCTATCTGAGTGACTATGCAGTTTCTCTACCTCACCTTTGGGATTATGTGTCTTGTCATGGGAAACTATTTTTCCTTTGTTCAAGCTTCTACCCATGTTTTTTTTACTTTGCTTCCTAGCCAACTTCTCATTTGCTTTCAGTGCAATCTAGTATGCATCCTTTGTTGTCCTTACTGTCATCATGTTGATCTCGTCTTGGATTTCATATCTTAGGTCGTTGATGTACCTAGAAACTTTTTCCTTGTCTCTCTCTTTTTGTCCAGCCCTGATGTTCAATCTATAGAACTCCTCTGTGTACTCCTTCACAGTCATCCCTTTCTATCTAAGGTCCTACAATCTCCGGAACAGATTTATCTGGTAGTCCTTGGGTATGAATTTTTCATATCTTAGCTACCATTCGATCACAGCTCTTAATATTTTGTTTGTCTTTGCTTCTCCTATCAGCCTACAGTTCAACCCACCATAGTGTTGCATGTCCTTTCAACCTGGTGACAGCATGTTTCACCTTTTTCTCTTCATCGACATCTTCATAGTTGAAATACTTGTTTATTGCTTGTATCAAATCAAGCAATTCTTCGATGTTTAAATTACCTTCATATATTGGGATGTCTATCTTTTCTCTAGCTCCCAACTTAACAACCACTTTCAGCAAGCACTCTTCTGCAACATCCTCCACTACAACTTCTTCATTTTTTGCATCATTGATGTCTCCAACATCAGGTGTTCTCCTTTGTTTTGTTTCCATGGCATCCAGCCTTGCTCTGATTTCTCTCCTCTCCCTTTCCATAGCTCTATTTGCTATAGATGTCTCTGCATGTCTCCTAGGTGGCATTGTATTGGTGTATCTGATACCACTCGATGATATCTTCCTACTTCTTTGTCTCCTTTTCCAACAGAAATCAATTTTGAATATGCTCTAATACGACTTGATGCATGACACAACCCCCTTCTCCCCTCGGGGATTCTACGACCTTCCGGTCTTGGATCTTCAATCTCTCCGAACCGAATTGGTTCTCCGGACCTTCAATGGACCCTGAGAAATGTATACACTCACATGTCCCCTTGATGTCGTGGGCAAGTTCGAACTACTTGCAACTCCTATCTCTGGTGATTGACGACACCGATAGTGAGTACTAGTCTCGCGCTAGAATCCTTATCCTCTATGACTGCGGGCTATAAGCTCGGGCCAACCCTTCGCTGGTTTGAGCTCCAACTATATTGCAACCTTCTCTTTTATTTCCTTCCGAAACAATTTTCAATGAGTTCACGGATCTCTGCCACGTGTCTCCCTAGATCTGACGGTCCAGCTGTGTTTCGGGTTTCGCAACTTCGTGAAACCTCACTCACTCCACACTTACTTCCTCTAGATCTCTAACTCCTGAATTCTCCAATCCGTTGCAATGCGTCTCCTCGTAGCCAATGGTTAAGACTCACCTCGCGAGTTCGGCAATCCCACCTTGTTATACTTCGAAATGCTCTGAATTCTGAAATGTTGAAATACCTCTCAGTCAATTCTCCATGCAACTTCTCCCAGATCTAACATTCTGGAATGAATCCAATCCCGATCGGGCGGGTCTCGCTTGGTTGAATCGGAGAAATATTAAAGGACTCCTTCCTTATAATATTTCTCGTAATTCTTCCTCCTGATCTTGTCCTTCCTCGAACTCTTGTCTCCTTAGAATGCTCCTTCTGACACTTAGTCGAATTCTAGCATGTGCACGCCTTGCAACAGGTTCTCCTCTAAAATCCATCCACTTATGTGGAAAGTTCTCACTATTCCTATGAGCTTATGAGTCAAAAGACTCGGCCACGCACTCCTTGCGGACAACTTCCTTCAAGCTATCTCTTCAGAACTTTCTGAGTCAAATTGGACTCTGTCACGCACAACTTGCAGACGTTATGCACTCCTTCCACACATAAGTTCATGTTGTCTCTTATGATCCTATGAGTCGAAACAGACTCTGTCAACGCACTCCTTGTGAACACTATGCACTCTTGCACTTGCTCGTAGAAGAGAAACAATTGAAACTTATCTAAACATTCATAAATTCATACATTTATCCATGTAAATGCATACATAAACACAAGAACAAGAAATAATAAAGAATTCCAAACAAACAGAAAGTCTACCATTCATTCATTCAGATAGACACATCAACACCATACACTTGGGACAATGCTCCTATGTTATACTCATTCAATTGAAACATACATGTCTTCATACACTGCTTCTCGGTAGCTCTCAACTCGCATCTATCAGCAGCCTCTCAACAACCTAACAACATCTTCAACATCGACCTATACAATAGATTCAGCAGCCTTCTATGGGAAATAATACAAATCTTTATACAAGAGGGCTCTTCGAACTCTTCTCTCCAACTACTCTAAAACTATCCTATCGAATCAAAAGCTATCAACTACTTAGAATTTATTACAATAAATATTTCTGACTGACAGATCAGATCGAATACACCAGATCTGTACTACACTCAACTTCATTAAAATGAAATACATCTTCCGATGTCCTCATGAAATTATCCAGCTCTACAGCATTAAAGATGTTCTTTAATTACAATTCCTTTCAAAGGATTTGCATGATACACTCTCTTCAAAATTTAAATTTCTTCAAAATGTGCGCTAGTGCGCCTAGTTGTCCATTGCTTTTGCTTTGTTGGTGATGCTCCTCCATCAACTCCATACTCATTTATATTTATGCACTTTACATTCATTAATTAGATTAGACAACATATGATAGTT
>SNQJ01S0140240.1:0-10385 GCA_010110895.2 Picea sitchensis | reverse complement strand
AAATAACCCCGCTTCCACGCCCGCCCAACTTGCCTGTAATACTTTTCTCCCCTCAAGAATCTTTGGAGGTCTTCCATGATATCCTGCTTCAGCTCTGGTTCCAGAGCCAGAGTACCGAAAGTCGCCGGATGATCGAATACAACGGGCGTCCACACCCTATTCCGGTATTCATAGTCCCTGGAATTGGATTGATTGGTGTAAATCTTCCGGTAGCGGCTTCTAATCTCCAGCGTCTTCGCTTCGGCCATGACGTGGGGAAGATACTGATCGAAGATAATGTGTTTGTGTTTCTTGTGAAACGTTAATTCGTAATAGCGTTTCTCCTCGGAAGTATTGTTCCAGGAGAACATGATCTGCTGTTTGCGCTCACTGCTGTGGAAAACCCACCACACTTTGATCCCCTCATATTCCTCTGCGATCTGCTCGTTTCTGTCCATGCTGAAGGTAAACTCCTTGTTATTCTGAGGCTTCTTCAGTTTTAATCTCTTTGCAGCCGAAGACGACCTTACGCTCAGGTAAGTCTGCACTGCCTCGTAAACTTCGCTCACCTTCATCCCATCGTTCTCCTCTATGACGACTGAGATGTGAGAAGACACAATCCCTATGAGATTGCGCAGCGATTTTGAAAAAAATTCGTAGAACTCGGGGGGAAGGTATTCCTTGGCTATGCTCCGTATGAATATCACGGTAGCCATTATCGACCCCAAATTAGACCAGACCTCCATTTTCAGGAAATTAGGAAACCCCACGAAAAAAATTATTAAACCAGAAAAACCTCGACACTCTTGGAGAAAGTCGGCCTGACTCTTTAATGGGCAATCCAGTGGAATACGAAAGAGCCGAGAATTGAAAGGGAAATTTCCCAGGTGCACACCAAACAGGATTGTAGTCCCATCTTATCGCCTATTAAGTTTCTTGTCATTTTATGGGATAAAAGGGCCGCGTTTAAAGTTTTGTCTCCGAGCCTGTGAAAGCACGTGCCTCTGTACTAGGCTCTGCTGAGCTCCGTGGACTCTTTTATGACACAGATTTTAAAGTCATCTTAGCCAAAGACAGGTTCCAACTAATTTCTTTATATATTTTAAATTAGGTTTTGTATTTGTAATTAGATTTAATAACTCTGAGCACAAAAAGCTAAAGACAGATTCTAACCAAGTTCTTCGTATATTTTAAATTTGGTTTTATATTTGAAATTAGATTTAATAATCTGAACACAAAAAGTCAATGACACGTTCTAATCAAGCTTTTTATATATATTTTAAATTTGGTTTTTTATTTGAAATTAGATTTAATAATTTTGAGCACAAAAAGTAGTAGAAGACAGATTCTAACCCAGTTCTTTATATATTTTAAATTTGGTTTTTTATTTGAAATTAGATTTAATAATATGACCACAAAACCCAATAACAGCTTCTAACCAAAATCTTTATATATTTTAAATTTGGTTTTCTATTTGAAATTAGATTTAATAACTATAAGCACAAAAAGCCAGCTAAATCAAAGCTGTCTTTTGTATTTTATATTGTCTGAGATGACATGGTATATATCAATAACCTAATAATCTATAGTTTGATGATATTTTTTTGTTTAATTTTACTAAAAATTTAACTAAAATTTGTTGGATATGTATAGTTTGATGATATTTTTTTGTTTAATTTTACTAAAAATTTAACTAAAATTTGTTGGATATGTAAATTTGAGTAATTAATTTTATGTAATCAACGTGATTCAAATTTTTTCAAAACGCGAATCCATTTCTAAATTAAAAAATGAAATACTACTCATAACAAGATAGCGAAATGTATACTTAAAAAAAATTGGATACGAACTACTTTTGTATTTTATGTACCTGCTTACGTCATTGCATTCTTTTCATGTGATGATGACTACGGAAAAACAGCTGGTGAAATTGAATTTCCAAGAAGGAGAATGGATTACCTCCGGAGTCCGAACGAAAGTGCCGAGAAGATTCATAAATCAAATGACAGAGCTCATTGCTACTCTGAAGTTTGCTCCAATTTCAAGCACGAGCATTTATGATCTCCAAATACTCATTCAAAACACTGCTTGCGTGGCCTTACATCATTTGCAGTTGAAGAGACATGTATCTGTGCATGCTACCATCCATGTGAAGAAATATGTACTTGTAAAGGAGTCGTGGTCCAAACCTTAATGTTTTTGTCTTTTTCCACTGCGGTAAACCCTGCTATAGCCTGATATATGCATGGACTAATGTGATTGTGAAATAGCCATGGAGGCGAATTCACTATAAATAGAGTCTCACACTGTCATGTTTCCATTTTTTTTTAGGTTCCCTTGTTCTGCAATTGGGGATAACGTTTGAGGAGCTTAAAGGATTTGGAGGAGTTATATGAGTTCCATTCCATTTTATTTATCATTTTTCATCATTATGATCAATTGGTTCTGTGATATTGGGACGAAAAGATCTAAAGGTTGGGATGATGAGAAAGGGACATATGGCATCCTAGAATGTCTTAAAATCCAATTAATCACTTTTGGGCTTTAAAAAGGGTTATAAAGTGATTTTAATCTTTAAGTGAAAATTAAAAAGGGAAATAAGGGTCATATGGATTTGGTCAAAACAAAAAAGATCTAGAAGGGGGTTCCAAGAAATATAAAGAAATGGTAGTAGTTCACCTTCATCACATTATGATTTGATCTCTTATTTGGAGTGTTCTTGGAGCCAAGGTTTTCGTTGTGGTTTTGGCAAAACCCTTCCACTATTGGTTTGATTTCAGTGGTGCAACAATTACCCTAGCTAGACAAGAGGGGGATCCATCTAGGATTTCCATTGGAACTTCATCTTATTGCAAGGTATCTTCAGTTTGGGAGTTGTAGCGATTTGTCTAGGAGGCTATTGGAGTTATTCTAAAGGGGTGATTCACATCCTTTATGTAGGGTCGTAAACAACTAGGGAGGTCGTGAGGGTTTGTGGATGATCATGGAACTTGGAGAAGCCTCTAAGGTTTATTGGAGGGGGACGAAATCATTCCCACCAGAACCATGAAGGTTTGTGAGGGATTTGGAGCATAGTGTAAGGCTTCTAGAACATGTCGTAAGGAAGAGAGGAGGCATTGAGTTGCCTTGGCAGACCATGAGGGGTTTTCATGACATGACGAGGTGGTTTGAGGGGCCATGGGTATTTTGTGAGGTCGTTGGGTCTCTTGGAAGGGAGTCGAATCCCTTCCGGTACAAGACTGTGTGGCTGGAAGAGCCATGGGGCATTGTTGGAGAGGTCGATTCATCTTGTGGAGGTTTTCTGCAGAGGGTTCATCTTTTAGAGGAGATAGAGGCATCATTTCCAGGTTTTGGATTACTTATTATGTGTTTATTTGATGTCTTGCAACTTCCATAGAAGCCACTAGATATTATATTGTCGTTTGTGTTCCCATCCATAGTAAAAATGCCTACATTGTCTCTTCTACTTCACGCGTTTAATGGATGCATGCAATATGTTTGACAAAATGTCTAGTGTTGGAATACATGCAAAATGTTTATTAAAAGTTGTCAACCAACATCAAACATTGTAATTGACAAAATACACAATAAAAACTCATAATTATCCTAGCCTAGCATAATTGGGGATATTACAGTGGTACCACAGTCGAAGATCTTTCCAGCCTAAGGGGATTTTACAGTATGGAGACAAATCAAGAACTCGTGACAAAATTATTACAAGATTTTCAGGGCCAACAAAAGAGTCTAATAGACTATCAAAGGAATCTAACAAAATTGTTAGAGCATCATGAGTTGTTGAAGCCTCTATTTTGGAAGAAGAATAAGAGAAAGGGATTCAAATCTGAGGTAGTTCGTGAAGCAAAGACCTCACTTCGTGAGAAATTTTGATAGGATCTCGGGTTGATTTTTTGGATGTGAATGATGAGGATGTATTAGCACCCAAATACGATGAAGATTTGGTGTTGGATGATTTTCCCTCGGATATTGATCCAACTTCTATGGATTCATGCATGATGGATGATGAAGAGGAAGTTGAGAATATTACACATGAGCTTCTTATAGAGTTGAGTTTGGTGCAGTCATCATCATTTCAGTCATCTATGGCGGTCATGACACATGAGGATGTTAGTAGTACTTATGGTTTGATGGAGGAGCATATTGTGATGATCGAGCACGAGGGGCATTCAGATTTGTTGGGGCTTGACGAGAGGTGTGGCTTAGAGACTTCTAATTATACACATACTTTACATCTTGGAGATCATGAGCCACTTATTTTGGGGAGCCCATTGATGGCTCAAGTCATAGCTGGAGATAGGGTATTTGAGAATATACCTTGTCGACTAACCATCAATGAGGTATATGCACCCACTTATTGTGGGAATGGATATATTGAGGACGTGGACACATCAGTATGGGATTGTGGATCGATTCCTTCAAAGATACTTCTTGACAGGGACTTTGAACATACCCTTGAGTTTGGATTGTTCAGGGTAAAGACTTGATAGATTAGCTTCATCGAGAAACATATTCTTCGAAGATTGATCTTCGATTGGGATATCACCAGACTACTTCCAGGTGTCATTATGGGCACTAATAGTTCTTGGTCATGCCATTGGGGTTGACCAATATACTTTCCACCTTTTAGTCTTGCATGAACCCCATCTTCATTCAAAACTACATGGGTTTATGTTGGTGTTGTTTGATGATCTCATCATATACAAAAAGACATGGGAGGATCATTTGAGACAATTATATGAGACATGGGTCATGATGGAGAGCATATTCATACATGCGACAAAGTACTCTCCAAAGATTGATCTTCAATCAAGCTATCATTAGGACAGGGGAAAAGAATTTAGCACGACAGATGCTTTACATTGTGGCGAGGTAATCAGTATGCAGGATGTATAGACACATCGAGAGGAGATCCATGACACATTGGATTGGCTCACAAGGATTTTAGTTGATTGGAAGTCCCACCTTCTGGTGGACTATTCCAAGGATCAATTTTCTTGTGAGTTGATGGATGGTCACATTCACGATGACAGGTGGTGGATGACATCATCTACTACAAAGGTAGCATATACTTGGTTCCAGAGTCAACAGTTAGAAGGAAATCATGAGGGTCATGCATTATACGCCCTTGGCAATACATCATGGGTACTTCAGGACTTACCAGTAGATCAGAGAGAGGTTCTCATGGAATGACCTCAAGGACAATGTGTTGATACATGTGAGGGAGTGAAGGACTTGTCAACAGAACAAGTCAGAGGTGTATGGTAGGGAATGCATTTATTTCATTGATGGTTAGTGGACTGAGTTGGCACAATTCTTTGCGATTCCATCAGAGTATGAGGCATCACAGACAATAGAGTTGTTTTCATAGAGGTGTCTAGAATCCATGGGTTTCCTAAGTACATTGAAAGTGTTCGGGACAACACATTTTCCAGTATATTTTGGCTGGGGTTATGCAGATTAGCAGGTAGAGAGTTGACTCCCAATACCTTGTTTCCATCAGTTGGATGCGAGACTTGGCATATTAGGTTTCTAGTGGTTATCAGTGTAGCACAATTGGAGGTGGTTGGTATGAGGCATAATGGACTTCTACTTTGGATGTGGGTTCTAGGAACTCATATGATTGGTCCATTTCATTTTTGGGACACTTCGAGAGATATGATGGGTTCCTTTTGAGGCTATATTGGGACCCTAGGATTACATGGGTTGATAGTTTGGCAGCTAGTATAGATGGGAGAGTCAGTTTTTATTATTAGGATTACATTTCTATAGGGCACTCAACTGGCTTCCTAGGAGGGAAATTCTATGTGGGATGGATTGAGCCTTTGCAGTATTTTATTGATCTCTTGATTGATGGCCTTCTGGAGGTCTCTTGTGTTAGAACCTTGCAGATCATAACTATGAGCAGAGAGTGTTTCACATCATCCAAGCAGGCCCGAGATAGGTTCGCATGGAGGGGCTTCGCGAAAGATGTAGGGGGAGATATGGGGGAGTGTACGACTTGTCAATAGAGTAGGTTGGGGCACACTCATCTCACATGATTGATGTAGTCCTTGGAAATTTCTAGGTGAGAGTGGGAGAGCATGTTGACATATTGCATCGCGGGTTTACCGAGGATATAGTGGGCAGATAGTATGCATGCATCGATTGATCAATTCATGAACATTCCAGTTATTTCTTCAGAGTATGGGGAAACACATGTGACAGAGCTATCTAGTGGAGAGATGTTTCAAGTCCATGAGGAGCCCAAAGTCATTGCCAGTAATCATGACAAAATTCATTTTTCGATACCTGAGATCAAGTATGGCAGTGGATATGCAATCCATGACTTCATTTGGATGTCTATGCAGGACACTACTCATGGTGGTAGGTTCATCCCTTACATGTATTTCAACTTGGAGTTCTAGGATAGGAGGATGCAAATGGGGCATGACGGTCAGACGATTATGATCAGAGTGTCACAATGTCAACATGGTGGTCCCTTTTTGAGATTAGCTCGGGACACAAGGATTTCAGTATTAGGCAGTTCAACAACAGACATAGAGGCAATAGCAAGTTTTTACTTTCATGAGATTGGTTCCCTAGTAGAGCAGTTCTTTGAGGAGTTGATCTAATTGTTGCAGTATCGAGTTTCTCTCCTTATCAACAATATTCATAAAGTTTCTTATGTCACTACCTTTCTGGATCACGCATTGAGCGGAGGATGTTGCACATATCCCAGCTTGGTTTGGGACCCCAGTATCATTTTCAGTTTCAATCCATTTCAGTCGACGAAGCGTCAGGTCATTATGGAATTGCTTGAGGACAAACAATCTTTGGGAAGGGAGGACCATCATGTCCCCATTTTTGGGTTCCCCTATTTTGTAGTTGGGGATAATGTCTAAGGCTTATGTCATCCAAAACAGACGGGTGAGATTATGTTATCAATGATCTCAGAGGATTTGGAGGAGTTATATGAGGCCCAACCCAATCCATTTACCATATTTCATCACTAGGATCACTTCCGCACAGTTCGTTCTTGGTTCCATTTCGTTTCAACGATTCCCATAATTTGGGGTTATTATTGAGCATAATTTAATTAAATATACTAATGGTGTTATTCAGATCATATTATCTAAGGGAATACCTTGGTGTAATAACTCATCGGAATTAGGATGCAAATATCTAAAGGTTGGGATGATGAGAAAGGGACTTCTGACGTCTAGGAATGTCTTAAAATCCAATTAATCACTTTTTGGATTTAAAAAGGGTTATAAAGTGATTTTAATATTTAAGTGAAAATTAAAAAGGGAAATAAGGGTCATGTGGATTTAGTCAAAAGAGGAAAGATCTATAAGGGGGTTAAAAAAAATAAAGGAATGGTAGCACTTCACCTTCCTCATATTATGATTTGATCTCTTATTTGGAGTACTCTTGGAGCCAAGGTTTTCGTTGGGGTTTTGGCAAAACCCTTCCACTGTTGGTTTGGTTTTGGTGGTGCAACATCCACCCTAGCTAGACAAGAGGGGGATCCATCCAATAATTCCATTGGAGCTTCATTTTATTGTAGGTTATTTTTAGTTTGGGAGTTGCAGCGATTTGGCTAGGAGGCTCTTGGAGTTATTCTAAGGGTTTGATTTGCATCCTTTTTGCAGGGTCGTAGAAAAATAGAGAGGTCATGAGGGTTTGTGGATGACCATGGAACTTGGAGAGGCCTCTAAATTTTATTGGAGGGGGGAGAAATCATTCCCAGTGGAACCGTGAGGGTCCGTGAGGGATTTGGAGTAGGCCGTAAGGAACATAGGAGGTTGCAAGTTTCCTTCACAAGCCCTGAGGGCTTTTTGAAATAGACCAAGGTGGTTTGAGGGGTCATGGGTATTTTTTGAGGATGTTGGGTCTCTTGGAAGGGAGTCAAATCCCTTCTAGTAGAGGATCATGTGGCTGGAAGAGTAGTGGGTCATTCTTCGAAAGTTCGATTCATCTTGGGCAGTTTTTCTGCAGAGGGTTCATCTTCTAGAGGAGACAGATGCATCATTTCTAAGTTTTGGATTACTTATTGTGTGTTTATTTGATGTCTTGCAGATGTCATAGCAACCTATAGATATTGTATTGTTTTTGGTGTTCCCATCTATAATAAAATTTCCTACATTGTTTCTTCTAATTCGCGAGTTTATTGGATGCATGCAATATGTTTGACAAAATGTTTAGTGTTGGAAAACATGCAAAATGTTTGTTAAAAGTTCTCAACCAACATAAAACATCGTAATTAACAAAACACACAATAAAAAATCAACATTATCCTAGCCTAGCATAATTGGGGATATTACAGATAGATACCCTCAACCATCCGTGAAGAAGTGGTGAAGTGGCTTTGTGGTTCACTTTTGTACAACCATCCTCTAATATTTCTTCATCCCTACACATTTTTTTGTCATAAACATATTTTCATTTGAATCTAAATTTATTAGTTGCATATTTACGAGGTTTGAAAGTGAGCTCTCTTGAGTTTTAGAGTCTACTTTCTTGAAGGAAATAAATCTATATTCATATTTTTTGAAGGAAAGAAGGGGATTGGATCCAGTGACTGTGGATAAAATTTGCAGTGCAATGACGAGAGTGCAAACATCATGGAAATAAAAAAAGTGAAGTTTAACTTCTAGAAGGAATAACGAACAATTGCACATTTCCTATGTGGCCTGCGATTTTGGGTCAACCAATCTTCCTCCTCCTAAGTCGAGAGAAGTGCGAGAAGGGGAGTCATAAGAGAAGTTGAGCGTCATCGTGAGTGTGATTGAAGCACTAGAAATCTATGTTAAAGTTTCCATCACTTGACAAGCTTGGGAACTATAAGTAATTTTGAAGTTCTAGTGAAAGTTATTGTTAGTGTTCAAAATTGGTTATGTGTGAAGAATGAAAAGTTTACATCATTTAGTCTATGTAGGGTCTAAATATTTGATAAAAAAATCATAATTTATGGTGTCTTTAGGGTCTGAAAAATTGATAAAATTTTTTATAATTTATGGTGTCATAAGACAGACTACTACTAAGTTCCAAGATTTTGATCAAGTAATCTTAGGTAAAGAAAAAATGCCATCAATTGATCCTGAAGTGTAGACTATGAAAAAATACACAAAGAAGATTTATTGCTCCTCAATTTGTCAGTTGCAGACGCATTGGTTCCAGAGGTAAGAAATGCCACTATAACACATGTATTGTGGACAAATATAAAAAAATAAGTATAAGGCATCAGAAGTTGGGTGAGCATTGTATTTGAAAAATCATCCTCGATGTTCTTATCTACTAACATGAACGGTATGTGCAGAGGTAAACAAAATCGGATATGCCTATCTCATGGCATCCTCCATTTCCCATGTAGCCTCATCTGGGCCAAAATGCCTCCACTGCACCTTGACCTGTGCAATGGTTCGGTTCCGGAGTGGGGTTTCCTTTCTGTCCAATATGCATTGGGGTTCTGGTAGAAATTCTCCCTCCGGTTCCACCTGGATCAGAGACTAGTCAATTATATGATTAGCATCATGTACATATTTCTTCAATAATGAAACATGGAAAACATTATGTGCTTTTACTGTGGGAGGAAGTGCTAGCCGATAGGCTACAGGTCCCACTCTATCTAGAACCTCAAAGGGTCCACAATACCGGGGTGCCAACTTGGCACAAGACCCCATTTTCAGGGAACTCCTTCTGGTCTTAATTCTGAGATATACATGGTCTCCCATTTTGAACTCTCTTGGAGTTCTCTTTTGATCAGCATAAATTTTCGGTCGATTCTGAGCGACCTTCAGATTTTGTTTTATCTGAGTCACTTGCTGTTCCATTTCTTTCAACATGTCGGGTCCAAAAGAAGTCCTATTTACAGGATTACTCCAGCTGACTGGAGTATTTCACTGTCTACCATAGAGGACCTCGAAGGGACTCATCTTTAAGGATACTTGGTAGCCGTTGTTGTAGGCAAATTCTACCAATGATAGGTAGTCTTCCCATTTCCTGGGTTGATGCATTACATGCATCCTTAACATATCCTCTAATATATGATTTACTCTTTCTGTCTGTCCGTCAGTTTGAGGGTGATAGGCAGTACTAAACAAAAATCTGGTCTCTAAACCCGTCATCAGTGATTTCCAAAAATTTGAAGTAAATTTTGTGTCTCTGTTAGATATTATCTCTTTCGGCATACCGTGCAGTCGAAACACCTCTTTCATGAATACCTGGGCGATATCTATCGCCTTGCAGATCGATTTGACGGGGATGAAATGAGCAAACTTGCTCAGTTTATCCACCACCACCATGATGGCATCATTCTATTTGGTTGCAGTTGGCAATCCAGTGATAAAATCCATGGAGATGGTTTCCCATTTCCATTCTGGGATGGGTAAAGGGTGTAGTAGTCCTGC
>SNQJ01S0140239.1:14831-30451 GCA_010110895.2 Picea sitchensis | reverse complement strand
GCGGGTTACGGAGTAGTTTTCTGCAACCACCTTGGACACGTCATTATCATTAACGCAGCCTCCCTTGTCCACACCACAAACAACGCAACGAAACTTTGGGGGCTCATTAGAGGACTACAATTATCCATCAAGCACAACTTCACCAAGCTGATTGTAGAAGGAGATTCTCAAATCATCATCAATCTCTTCAACATAATTTTAAATGGAGTGGATCCGGAAAGAATATCACCCAGTTGGAGACTCTCACATGGGCTAAAGACTATCACGGATATGTTGCAACCCAATCAAGACGTTATACCTGTTCATATCAGGAGAAAGGCGAATCAAGTAGCAGATGAACTGGCTAATCTGGGGACCAACTGGGATGGACCGGATCTCCTTTGCAAAATGTCCCTCAACCCTCATCACCCTATTCTCCAGCATGCATCTGCAAGGCTGTGGAAGTGGAAAAACCCACAGATGGGGTGTTAGTGCGAGACAAATGGCGCGAAGCGGTAGAATGGTCAGGCCAACAAGGCAAGGATCCATGTGATGAGATCATGCCAACAACCGCCGCCTCAACCCTACATTAATTTGACTTCACGTCACTACAACACCATTAAATCTAGTGTGCTCGACCCTCTTTACGAACTTCTCTATGGCTTTTCCGTCTGCAAGTGTCTCTCATTCTAGCTCGAGGACCAACTCCCACATTGCTCTGCTGCCCTGGCCTGGATTAACCTAGATTTTCATGGTGTTCACAGCCCTTGGCCCTCTCAGGGATATTTTCATTTGCCTAGAGCAATTACCTATTATTTTCCTTCAAACGAAGAACATTATGCCACGTCAAAGAGGAAGGTTGCGAAGAGGCTCTCCATGGCATCCTGTTTGGCCCTGAACCTCTGTTTCTCCCCCTGGTTCTCCCACCACATTCTCCTCGTCGCCTCAGCAGCCCGATCTGGCACCTCTCACCTCCTCCACATCGCCTGCCTCCCGGTTCGAATTCCTAGCCATTACTGATAGCTCTTCGGGCTCTTTTTCGCGATTTCCTTCCATCCCACCGAACTCCAGAACTAGCGAACATTCTCTTGCACCAGTAGCTTTCTCCTCACAACCTCCCATGGGTGTGCCACCTCTTTTTCGAAGTGCCCGAAACAGCACGTACACGTCTACTAACTCCATCCCTAACTCGCAGCTGAAATACATTTTAACCATTCTCTATGGTCTGGTCTTCGAACTCCGTCAGGGAATGGAGGACCTCCAATTTCGACTGCAGATTATGGATGGAAATATCTCAACCCTCCTTTAGATTCTATCCATCTTCCAGGATGCTTTCCCCTCCACTCCAGAAGGCATGGCTTCAGTAGAAGATCCCCATGCAGAGAGTGACGACAGGAATGCTCAGCTACAACGTTCAACAGAGGTCGTTGTGGAGCAGGTCAAGCATGAGGACATGGAGGCTGCAACAACTACAAGCCAGCATGTGTACAATCCACCTGGAGATGCCCTGCCAGTTGCCAATAGGGATGAGAGGAAAGCGGATGCTGGCATGCATTTGGAAGGCAAAGGGACACCCATTGAAGAGGAGCATTGGTACGCGGTCATTCTAGCCACCTAGCCAGGTTACTCGCCAAGTGTTTGACCCCACTAGGGTTCTTTTCTCTTTAATAGCTTCTTCTCTTAGTTGTATCTTAGTCAACTTAGTTTTGTTTTATAAGACTATTAGACTATCAAATGCTAGAATTACCTGGCTGGATGAACTGGTTTCCCCTCTATTGGGGCAGTTCATTAATTACAGTGCGGTTGTTTTCAAGTTTTTGTACCTTTGGTCTAGTTTTTTGAAGGCCCTTTATATATAAAATCTCTTACTTACAAAAAAAAAACAAAAAAAAAACCAAAATCACACACCATCAACAAAATAACACAAATATTTTTCTCTGGGAAACCCTTATGGGAGAAACCTCAGCTAGAAGGTGAGGTTGTTCTTCTCTCTTTTCTCTAGTATGGAAATAATGAAAGTACAAAGGAGAAGGAACCCTCCATGGATTTACTTGAGACCCATGGTCTATTAAGATACTATAAAAAAATTAACCCCATATATTATTCTCTCTAATTTCCCACTCTAAGTTGTTCCTCTCTTGTATGGACCAAAATACAATAACATAGAATGGAACCCATTCTCCTCCTAGTGGCCCAATATTTAACATAGCCCAATAGTTATCTAGGGGTAGGGTTTTGACTTCCTCAATCCTCAATTGTCATAAGTTTTAGGACCTCCTATAATATTCTTTAAATTATATATGTGGTTTATCCCCGTATGTGTGGGTAGTGCAATGTGACGTCCTCTTGCACCATGGTGGTCAACACGGTAGGTCAACTTGTGGGAGGCATGACATTTTCATACAATCTCTAATTGACATGATTTTTGCGCTATTGAAAATGTATCAATGTTTAGAATATCTTCATAGGGTCCAATATATGCTCGGGAAGTTTTTACCCCAAAAATTTCATTTGGTGCCTCAAAATGGCTTCAGAAGGTTTCAAACCCCAATTTTAAAAAATGGGACCTCCCATTAAAATGACCTTGGAAGTTGATTCCTCCAAAAATTTCCACTCTAAAAGAATAATATAGATGAAAAAAAACATAATTATCCAATCTGAATCACACCAATTGCTTCTATTAATTATGCCTCCTTGGGATTAAACTCAAAATATTTAATGAAATTTTCTTTTATGTCATTTCAATTAATAGTATCACCAAATGTTTCATCTATATTATACCATTTATGTGGTATTTCATCCAAGGTTCTCAACAACATGTGTGTCCAAATTCATTCATATCTATATTCCACTCTCTTCCATTCATTCTTTCATTGATGAATTCTAGCCATTGGGTCGAACTAGGTTTGAAAATTGGTATGTCGACATTTGTTGATAACTTTCTACCTCCAAATAACTTGATGAAGTGTGTTGTGGTAGTGGTCCATGTTTGTAACCAAGGATCATGAGTATCCCACCAATAAGCCTAGCAAGTGAAAGATTCAACAAGACTTTGTAATCGACTTTGATCTCCCATTTTTTTCGAAACTTCATCGATGTGAACCAACATATAATTTCTCTTGTTGAACCAACGTTGTGGGCTTGTCTTTAGTTCAGTTAGAATGAGATTTTTTTATTGATTTATATTTTTTTCATATAAACTAGGTATTAATTTGATAGAGAAGCATGCTCACAATATTTTTATTTGTATTTCTTATATTGACCAAAACTCAATTGGATTTGACTCCTAATTGTCCATTTCCCAATTATATAATTATGTCTCCAATTTTTTCCAAATGGACAATGGGAAACCGACTAATATTACACCTTGTTCATTTGGTTCAATATTTTTCATTTTTTTTCATTCATGACCTAGTATAGTCATCGAGCATCCTGATCTTCATCTCAAGTTACAACCCATGGTTTACCTTCTTTCGGGTCGAGAGATATTATGATATTCCTACCACTTCCTTTAAGTTTGATCATATCTATTTCAAGAGAGACAATGGATTTCGTGTTTCAACCCCAAGGTAGGCCTACTAAAGTGGGGTATTCAGGGATGAATTTGACCAAGTTGATCACCTAAAAGTTGACAGATGTTAGAATTCCCATTATGTGTTTTTACATTTTTAAGTGTTTCGATCGGTTCTATAAATATTTTATCCTCTAACTTTAATTAATTCATTGTGGGCACCAATGGAGGTCTTTGAAGTTTTTTCCTTGTATCTTGGGAAACAATATTAACTTGTGAACCAAAATATTTGAATTCATTGATATGATTTTCTTGTGATAGTTGCCGAAGGATTTTGTATGCTCATTTTTATTCCTTATATTCCCTTATAATGTTGAGAAAGTCAATCATTCGACCAACTAATTTCTTTTATTTTAACAATTGTCGGAATCATATAGG
This sequence comes from Picea sitchensis, assembly GCA_010110895.2. Lineage (NCBI taxonomy): Eukaryota > Viridiplantae > Streptophyta > Pinopsida > Pinales > Pinaceae > Picea > Picea sitchensis. The sequence goes on along the minus strand of SNQJ01S0140239.1, from coordinate 26,523 downwards.
ACAATGGATTTTGTAGTTGATGTATTATATTTCCTTCCCCTCCTCCCACTCGCTTAATCTTGATCAATATTCTTGAAAAAATTTAGTTCTTCCCACATCAGTTTCTACTCTTGATACAGGTCTAGGAAGGTATTTTGATTCATCAATTGTTGAATTGGAGATTCTATGTTCATGTAGTTATCTCAACATTATCCTGATCTTGTGATGATGTGAAGATTGTTTGAGTTGAGAACTTCTTGTTTTGGCATAGTATGTGGAATATTTACATTTGTTTTATTCGTATGTCTAACATCTCCCACTCCACATATATTACAAAATTTTAGGTTGGTTTTGTCTTTAATGGGGAAATTGGGGCTAATATGGTCTTATTTCCAAAAGTTGAAGCAATAAAATGGACCTTGACCACATCCTCGACCTCCTCAACCACGTCCTCCTCTAAATTCTCTTCGATCTTGATAGCCACTACTACCATGACCTTGATATCTATTTCCATCTCCCTGGTTGTTGTTTTGTTCAGTTTCCCATGTGTGATATATTGTATGAATATTCAACTTATTCCTCTGATTCAATTGACATTCTTGTGTTGAGTGGATATTTTCTTCAAAGATATGGCACCACTTTAGTCTGACATTTTTTAAGTTGTGGGGACATTCTCTAGTACTATGATTTGTAGGAGAATGAAAAATGACAGTAACTTTTAAATTTTATTCAACATAATTTTGTATCTCTTTCCATTGCATTGTTAAATTTATAGTATTCTTTTTTATGCCCTTCATTTTCACAAAGTGTGGACCAAAGTTTATTTACCTTGATGATCATGTTGTTTAAAGATTGTTGTAATATTTCCATATTTTCTTCTAATCTTCTTTCAACTGACTCGATGTCATACATTCTTAGTGGTGCTCTGATTTTATTTAGTAATCATGTGATGTAACATTGAATGCACATATTTTCATCAATAACATGCAGTATCTGGCTGAGCATATCTTTAAATAGTTTGTCATACTCACATATTTATTCTCTTGGTATTTATTTGATTTCTTTAATCTTTTAGGCTACCAAGTGCCTGATGTCCTAAGCCTTGAAGAATGTAAGGAGGTTGTTCTTAATTTTTTCTTCCGATTATATTTAATTTTTTGTGAAGTTCATGAACCAAGTGAGTGCTCTGGCTCATAGTGCTACATTGAACTGAGCCATCTTATTTTATTCATCTATCATGTTGAAAACATATGAAACTTTCACAAAATTGAACTAGTTCCATTTGGAATCAAAATATCCTTCATAAATAGGTATGTGTAACATCCCCAGTATTATCCCCAATTTAATTAATGTATAATGTAGATATGAAATGTGCCTATGGAAAAACAATGTAATATGTGAATTGTATTTATATTTTTTTAAATAAATAAAATGTGATACTAGTTGTTGGGGGATATGGAAAGAGAAGAGAGTGCATAAGAGGGGTCCAAGGTGAAATTATTATCAGTATTAATCCAAAGCCAAATTTCTAAATTTAATATTTGGGGAGAACCTTCTATTTTTTGGTTGAGTGTATGAGATCCCAATAATTAAAAGTCATATAAGAAGGTGGGCGTATACAGTCACATAGAATAATTATTAGGAGCATGAGGTTGAAGTAAAATCAACATTGGGAAAAGTAATCAGTCAACTATCTTGGGGAAAATAGAGGAAATTTGTATGGGTAGAACTTGATGTTTTAATAGGAATGATTTTTGGCATGAAAAACACGTAAAGATCAATGAAGAAGAGCATTGTAGTTGGATAAAGGAGGTTGGGATAATTCTAGAGCATGTTGGAGTGCTTTGGATATACACATAGAATAATCGAGTTATTAGGATTGAAGAGTGAACTCCTGTATGAGTTGCACTATAATAGTAAGAGATTGTTTTTGTTTATACTGGTAGTTTTCCTAACAATGATTTCCCTTGAGCTCCCATTAGAGAAATTCATGATTACCCATGAAAACGAGACCCTAATAAATGAATGGGACACCTGATGGTATTATAGTAGTGAAGGGGTACATTCCTTTATTTGGGAAGGTCAATAGGAAAAGAACTAGTGGAAATTGGGATAGATGTAGGAGAGTTCCATTGGTTTTTGGAATTAGTTGAACTGTGAATGGACTGTTGACTCCATGTTTTGCCTAATTGTTTCCTTCTATAAGTCCCTTTTTTAACATAATGATTATACACTTTGAGCTTATTATCATCAGGTCAATACGAGACACGAATCATGAAAAAGGCACGATCCAAACCTTCATCCAGACCTTCATCCAAACCTCCATCCGGACCTTCATTTGATCCCTCATCCGGTCCTCACTACAGAACTCAGAGAACAACATATTTGGTCATTAGCATAGCTGTGGTCATTTTCAGGAAAAACCAAAACATGGGTTTTTTACCCAATATCATCCTCTTTCTATGGCTCCCATTGTATTTCAATTTTGATAATTGAAACTAGCTCCTATATTCAAGCTACGATTTTAAGAACTTATAGTCTATTAATAGCACAGTTAAACGATTTTCTAGTTTTGCGAGAGATTAGACCCTTTCAGTGGTCGACCTATCAGACTCTATATATACCTAAAGCCATAAAACACAACAGAGAGATGTCTATGATCAAATAATTGTTGTACATTTTTAAAATGTATCACTATTATGTATTTATGATTTCAATCTGATTTGATGTGATGAAAATTGTGTTTGTTTTATAAGTTGGAGTACCACAACTACTTGGGGTGGCCACCAGTAATCTATGCATTTTTATCTTACTATATATTCAGATTTATGTAACTTCTCTTTTGCAGGTTATTCATTCGTATTGTGTTTCAATTATAGATGTCATTCATTTAACTGTGTTGTAAATATATATATTATCCTTTGATTACTTAGACTATTCTTATTTAACTATGTTACAAGTATATATATTTTCCTTTCTCATTACAGAAACTGTGTTTTAAAGTGTGTGTATCTCCTTTCCAGGTTGATCATTTAAAATTTGTGCATATCAATTGTTCATAATCCATTATATTGTGTTTTAAGCTAACTCCTTCAGGACTCTGTAATCATTACATCACTATAGAGACATTTCCAATTTATGTGTGACAACATATTTTACGATTTTTAATCCCTTTGAGTAATTATTTCATAGGTTTAATTTGGTTGCAAGAACATGTGTTCAATGTATTGATGCTCCCTTAATGGCAAAGTCTTTAGTAGATTTTTTCGTTTCTACTTTACATTTTTCTATAGAAATCAATGAATTGTAAATTGAAAGCATAATGTTAATCATTAGGATAGATTACTCTTTTTCTTGCTCAATTCACTTTCGAGACCTCATTCCAATACGATTTTTTGATTTTTTTCCTTGTACCGATTTGCGCACCTTTGTTTTCTCACACCTTAAATTTTCCAATATCTTTAAATCACCAACAAATAGGTTAATGACCTAACCCGCAAGATATGATCACTCCATGTCGGGTTTCTTCCTTAGGTAATGATTTTTTCTAATTAATTTAATCTCTTTAATATCATGTTTCCAAGATTCGATTAGACTTGTATATTAGATCTCTAGACCTGCACATATAGTGCTAGCACATCAAAGATTACGAACCTCGGTTTGAAAATTTAATGTCGAAATAGATAACATATATTTCACTTGACAATTTTGGCGTCGTTGTCGGGGAGGTGCTAAAGGGATTAGAAATTAGGTAGGTTGTCTTTAATTACACAACAAGGGGGAGGAGAAAATTTAAGATGAAAGGTAACAACCTGGGAATCCATTTTAATGGTTTTCTCCAAAGCCTTTTTTGTTTCCTTTCCGCAAGAGTGTTTACTTTTTCTGCAAATTTATTTACTTTTGTTATTGTGTTTACTTTCCTACAATTTACTTTCCCACAAGTGTGCTTTATTTCCTACAATTGTGTTTTATTTTTGAGGAGCTAACTCTTTTCAACAGATAACTTGGTGACAACGAGGTATAAAGTAGCATCGGGAGTTCAAGTTTTCTATAACTAGTGTGCTTTAAGTTTTGCAATTAATTTCATTTCATTTTTGTTTTAATAACATTAAATTTCAATTATTATTTCATTGGGTTTTGTAAGAAACTTGGATACTCACCCATGTGTGAGACAAGACTCATCAACCAAAAAAATGAATGCAAAAATGATAATATTGGAAGAACTCTCTCAAATCCTGGTAGCAGCCGAGATTTCTCCTTCTCAAGAATGACATATTTTGGCAGCAGCCAAAAATTTATCTATCTCTCTCGAAATACTAGAAGTACCAAAGTTCCCTGAGCTACAAAAATATTCTCCTTGCCAAACTGCAGAGGAAGTTGAAAAATTAGGGACTACATCTAATAAAGAGCGATCATTAATACCTGAGACTAAGGAGTTCTCAACATGCATATCAACATATACTTCGTGTACTAAAGAAATCAATCATCCAAAAGAGGAGGATATGTGTAGAGATTACATATAAAATTGGTTCCAAGAGGCAATCAGGCCACAATGACATTTTCTTCTTCAACAGTGCTTTCTTCCAAATCAAATAGGTCGGTTGGTTCCACATATCTAGGTAATCACTGCAGTAAATTTTTCATATGTGGATATGGGTATGTTTCGTATATTGCTTCACAAATGGTTACATTGGAAAAGTTCTTACACTTGAATAAATATTTTCCTTTCTTTTTAGGTAGAGTAGGATAATAAATATAATATGCATGTTGTTAGTTTAGCTTAAAGTCTAATGAAACCTCATTTTACATTTTATTTTTAATAAAATACCTATAAGATACATGGGCATGTGACTTGATATCATTGACCTCATCAAACCTAGAGGCTACTAGTACAATCCATCCAAATATCTGAGTGGGTGAGTAGAGTATTTTTATAAAAGAGTAGCAAGAAGGTCTACCTGACGGTTAATCCATGGAAACATTAATTTAATTTCAATGGCAGAAAATAAGTAGGAACTGCATATATCTTTTTGTTATGTTCCAATGGTTCCATCCACTACACATTAAAATGCTCAATTGTGTCATATATTCAGATTGGTTACACTCACTTAAGTATCCCTTAAATCAGGACAATTTGTAAAGGTAACATATATATAAAAGAAATTTGTCCTTCAACCCATATACCATCCCAGTCCATAAAATGGTTTTCAAAGCTGCCCCCTCATCTTTTTGCAAAAATCAACATTCATATACAAATCTTAAAGGTGAGGGTAAGGACTAGTCTCTACTATAAAAAGGGTGTAAGAGGTTAACCCATCGGGATACTGAATAGGTATTCTAGAAGTGGGTACTGACCTATGGTATGACTAGGTAAACCCATTGGAGTACTAAACAAGATTTCTAGCAACAGGGCATTCTACCTGGTGAGGATGATGACTTAAAAATAATAAATAATAAGTATTTGATTTTAAAACTTGTCTTGATGTATGGAACTACTTGTGGGTATGAATTAAAGGGAGTATGGATGGTTAAGTAAAAGTAAATGAACTACATTCACTTTCCATTGGGAGTTAACCTGAAGATTATCTTAAGCCCCTCTTTTCTAATTCTTCCTAAATATATGTAAGATGTTTTTTCTTACAGGTGGGTCCTTTCTCTTAACCGTTTTTCTAGGCTAAGATGTGAAATTTACCTATACACTTGGAAGCCATAAATCAAATCTTAGGATATTGGAAGGATTGATTAGTTTCCTATAAGTTTGATTGAGAAGTGTTACAATGCTTAGATGCGGGGGAAGGGCTAAACGTTGTCCATCCGTTTATAAAGTCTATGTGAAAGGGCCATATAATTTATGTCATAGAGAGACACATTATGAAATTTCCTTCTACACAATATTACAAGTTTTCATATCATCGATTGTTAATAGTTTCACATTAGATAGTCAACTATATATTATTAGAATAATCGTATGATGACGAGCTTGTTTCTTCCATCATAGTTTCAGTTTCTGATGAAGAGGAGGAATGATTAAGGAATTTTATTCTTTGTTGCAGTTACATGACAAAGGAAACCAATATGAATACTTCACTACATCCTCTCATCCACCTTTGCAAATAGGATCCTTAGAATCCAATGACTTTGGAAATTACATGCTTACTACTGACTGTTGTGTAATTTTAAACCCAGATGGAGTGTTGGATGAGGTAGTATAACAAATACTGTAACCTGTAAGGGGGATTTACAACACTTCAGGTAAATATCAACTGAATCCAAAATGGTTTAATATAAAAATTGGGATCATATGGCTTAAATATAATTTAACACATACAAATTATTTATGCATGATAAATATTTTGATCATAATGTCCAAGTATTTTACTTGGACATCGATCAAATAATTTCAAGCATTACCATAGCGATTTTAAAGGTGACATTCACAATCATTAACAATGGTGTTCTTTTTCTCTCATTAATCCCAAGTAACCCACGATTTCAAAAACCCTTGCCCACATTTCAGATTTAGGGAAACATGATACTCTACATCCCCTATGATTTTACTCTACATTTCCTTTGTTTTTCCTTGCCACCATGCCGAACTGCCATGAAGCATCGGAAGAGGCCTGACCATAAGTCTCAAGGAAATGAGGAAGAATCCCCTAAAGCTTAATTCATCTCGTATCTCAAGATCATGTCACTACCTCAAGAGTATAGCTAGGTTTTGGTAATCCATTTTTCTTTGCAGAGGGACCTACAAAACCTTGGGCATGGGAGAAATGTTGACTCCGTGTTTTTCCTAATTGCTTCCTTCTATAAGTCTCTTTTTGAACATAATGATTATACATTTTGAACTTATTATCATATTATTATCATCAGATCAATATGGGACACAAATCAGGAAAAATTCGTGATCTAGACCTTCATCCAGACCTTCATCCAGACCTCCATCCAAACCTTCATCCAGACCTCCATCCGAAACTTCATTCGACCTTCATCCGGACCTTCATCCGGTCCTCATTATGGAACTTGAAGCGCAACATATTTTTCCATTAGCATATCTGTGGGCATTTTTGGGCAAAACCAGAACATCGGTTTTTTATGCATTATCATGCTCCTGCTATGGCTCCCACTGTATTTAAATTTGGATAGTTGAAACTAGCTCCTATATTCGAGCTATGAGTTTAATATCTCATAGTCTATTAATAACATAGTTAAACGATTTTCTGTTTTTGAGAGAGATTCGGCCCTTTCAATGGTCAACTTCTCAGACTCTATGTATAACTGAAGCCATAGAACACAACAAAGAGATGTCTATGGTGAGATAATTAATGTACATTTTAAAAATGTATCACTGTTATGTATTTATGATTTTAATGTGATCTGATGTGCTGAAAAACATGTTTTCTTTATAAGCTGGAGTACCACGCCTACTTGGGGGGCCCGCCAGTAGTCTATGCATTTTTATCTTACTGTATATTCAGATTTATGTAACTTCTCTTTTGCAGGTTATTCATTCGTACTGTGTTTCTATTATAGATGTATTTCCTTTAATTGTGTTGTATATATATATTATCCTTTAATTACTTAGATTGTGCTTATTTAACTGTGTTCTAGGTATATATATTTTCCTATCTGATTATAGAAACTATACTTTAAAGTGTGTGTATCTCCTTTGCAGGTTGAGCATTTAAAAATTGCGCATATCAATTGTTCCTAATCCATTAGATTGTGTTTTAATCTAACTCCTTCAGGTCCGTGTAATCATTACATCTCTGTAGAGACATTTCTAGTTTAAGTGTGACATCATATTTCTTTATTTTTAATCCTTTTGAGTGCTTAGTTCATAGGTTTAATTTGGTTACAAGAACATGTGTTCAATGCATTGGCATTCCCTTAATGGAAAAATCTTTAGTAGATTGTTTTTTTTCTACTTTACATTTTTCTATAGAAATCAATGAATTATAAATTGAAAGCAAAATGTTGATCCTTAGGATAGATTACTCTTATACTGATTTTCGCACCTTAAATTTGCCAATAGCTTTAAATCATCAACAGATAGATTAATGAACTAAATTGTGAGATATGATCAGTCCATGTTGGGTTTCTTCCTTAGGTGGCAAGTTGTTCTAATTAATTTAATCTCTCTAATATCATGTTTTTGACACTAGATTAGACTAATAGATGACAATTCTAGACCTACACATACAATGTTAGCACCTCGAAGCTTATGAGCCCTGAGTTGATAGTTTAATGTTGAGATAGATAGCATATATCTCACTCGACGTGGACTATGAGAGACACCCATTTTCATGTGGATTCATAGACCGAGCTCGGGAGTGACTTGTTGTTGATATTTGGAAAGGAAAGTATATGGTTAGGTGGAACATTTGTCCCAAGAAGTTGGTTTCACAAGTGTTTTAAAAACATAAGTGTTTATCTATTTTTTGATTTATTTTATGAGTTTAATTCTTGTCGTTAACTTTGTGTATGTGAATGGTTTATTTTTTGTTGTAAATGAGTTATTAATTGCATTCATGTTCTTTTCAGTATTTTGTAGCTACATATAGTTAAATTGTATCAGAAAATAGTTAAATATGTGTATAATTTATAATTGATAAGTTACACGAGTAAATAGTTAGTAGAAAATTTCATTTTTATGTGTATTCCACAAAGTAATGTCTCTTAGATAGGTTGGGGAACATTACAGATTGGTATCAAATATTTTGGCTCAACACCAAACTTGTATTGGATAAATATCATCATGAAGTTGGTAATGTGTCATCTCATCATTGAGTTATGTAGAATTTGGGGAAAACAATCAAATATAAGTAAAATTTCCAAACTTCTAAGCAAATTAAAGTCATAATTGCACTTAGAATGGTTTTTATGGAGGGGTCACCTTGAATTCTATGCAACTGAATTGGATTAGATAAGAGATTAGAGCATTTTCAGGATGGTCGCAAGAGTCATGATTTAGAAATATGGGAAATCAACTAAACAAAGACAAGACTTATGTGTGCATTGAATATTGTTGTGTCATGGGGAATGAGAGCAACACACTAAATAATTTTGTGTAGTATAAAATTTTTGCAGACTAAATATTGGTGTAGGGTATAGAATTTGTGTGCAATGAATATAGATGTGTGAGATAAAAGATGTGAAAACTAAATATTGATTCATAGTATAAAATTTGTAGGCACTGAATTTCAGTGAGAAGATAAAAGGTATGTGCATTGAATATTGGTGTGCGATACAAAATTTGTGTGCACTGAATAATGATGTGTGGTATAAAAGTTGTGTCATTGAATATTGGTGTGTGATATAAAAGTTATGCGCACTGAAAATTGGTGTGCGATATAAAAGTTGTGTGCACTAAATATTGGTGTGTGCTATAAAAGTTTTGTTCACTGAATATTGGTGCATGGTATTAAAGTTATGCGCACTGAATATTAGTGTGCGATAAAAAAATTGTGCATGCTAAATAATGGTGTGTGGTATAAAAGCTGTGCACACTGAATAATGGTGCGTGGTATAAAAGTTGTGTGCACTGAATATTGGTGTGGGATATAAAATTTATGCACACTAAATATTGGTGTGTGGTATAAAAGTTGTGTGCACTAGCATTGGTGTGCAGTATAAAGTTGTGCGCACTGAATATTGGTGCGTGGTACAAACAGTGTGTGCACTGAATAATGGTGAGTGGTATAAAGATTGTGTGTACTGAATATTGGTGCATATTATAAAAGTTGTGCACACTTAATATTGGTGTACAATATAAAAATTGTGCTCGTTGAATATCAGTCCATGATACATGTGCTAAATATTAGTGTTGTGCATGCATGTAGTGTGTGTATAACTTGTGTGTGACAAATATTGGTGCATAATATAGAGATGTTGTGCATGTGGGCTTCAAAAAGGATGAAGAGAAGGACGAAAGGCAAGGGAAATTCTCTAGGATAGGTGTAGGTTAATTTTGTGGCCTACTACAATAATAGACCAAGAATTTTTTGTGAAATGTTTTAGTTTTTAATATCATCATCTTGTAGAGCAATTTTGAGGGCCTAAATGACATTTTTAGGCAGTAAAAAGTCACAAGAATAAGGTTTAGCATAGGTACACCTTTTTTGTAGATTAAATAAAATAACTCACAGAGAGAATTTCAATAAGCTATTATGGATGAAAAACAAAGAACATATAAGAAATTTAGAAATGAAACAATTAAGGGTATAATTTTTTCACCAAATTACTTCCAGAGGGAATAACTATTTACTCAGAAGTTAGTTTATGGTCTAGGTATAGTTTAGTGTAGCTAGAGAGGTAATGAGGGGTTGCAGGGCCCATAGTGATAATAGTGAATTCCATTCAATCTAAGGTGGAATAGGTCCACTATATTATTAAATAAGGCCCACTATGCTAGTTAGGTATATTATTGTTAGCATAATATATCTAAGAGGACTTATTAGAAGGTTTCTCTTCTAGAAGGTTCCTCCTCTAGAATGTTCTTAGGTGGTTGGTAACACTATATAAAGGGGTTCATACAATGTAATGACAAGTCAATAAGTATTGTATTTGGAGTGGTAGCTCATTAGGAGGTTTTTCCCTTGAACAGAAAAGTGAACAAGAGTGGATCACTTCCGTAACATGATCTATTGTATGGTGTTTCCCTACCTAAAGGGTTTTCATAATAGTATGTGTGGTTTTTCTGTATTATTCTTTGGATCTATTGGAGTGAATATATTTGTAGAACTTTGACAGTTAAGAAGTTAAGAAGTATTTCATTTGGAATGCTAGCTCACTAGGAGGTTTACCCTTCGAAGAGGCAAGCGAGCATGAGTTGATCCCTTCTCTAATAGAATATATTGTATGGTGTTTCCCTACCCTAAGGTTTTGATAATAATAAAGTGTGGGTGTCTTCTATATTTTTCTCTAGATCTTGTGTGGTGAATGTATATCTTGTCTTTGTTACTTAACATATACACCATTCCCTCATACCTCAGATGAGACCAAAAAAACCATAATATCACTTAATATAATTCCTCCAATTCATCATTATAGAGTTCGATAGTAGAGTAATTCTTCAAATCATTTTTCAAACCATAGAGCAATTCAAATTTTATGTTGTGAACTAGTTAAAGTATCAAAAGATAGAAAACCACCGAGATACAATAGAGATGCCACTTCACATAGAGGGAAGACACCATATTACGATATGTATAGCGAAGACAAGGATGTTTACCTTAAAACTAGTTTTGAGGATAGGAAGGAAATACAATTGCCTTGATTGTAGGTTTTCTAGAGGCCAAAGAAAAAAATTAGGGTAGGGAGAGAACGAGTTCACCAATATGTGGTATCCACTTCTAAGGAGGTCATGAGGTTGCTCTGAATTTATACCAATATCAACCATGATCATCCAGGCCATTCTATAAAGGATCACCATAGTGAGACACCTACAAAGGAATGGTCAACAAAAAATAAAATAAAAAACATTGATCTTCAATGCCAAAATTATGCAGCTCGAAAAGAGATATGAATACAACCTCAACCAAGAAATAGAGACAGGAAGCACCTACTTTGATACTGTTAGGACCACATATTGTACCCTTTTTGCCCATACTTTTTGCTATTATTATACCCTTCATCACCTGTATTTTGACTTATACTATCATTTCACCTGATCATTCCAAGGTACACAACGTCCTTTCTCATTATTATATGC
>SNQJ01S0140239.1:0-14821 GCA_010110895.2 Picea sitchensis | reverse complement strand
ATACAGTAAGATAAAAATCCATAGACTACTAGCGGCCCCCCCAAGTAGTCACGGTACTCCAGCTTATAAAACAAACACAATTTTCAGCACATCAACTTAGATTAAAATCATAAATACATAACAATGATACAATTTAAAAATGTACATTAATTATCTCACCATAGACATCTCTTTCCTGTGTTCTATGGCTTCAGTTATATATAGAGTCTGAGAAGTTGACCACTGAAAGGGTCGAATCTCTCTCGAAACCAAAAAATCGTTTAACTATGCCATTAATAGACTATGAGTTATTAAACTCATAGCTCGAATATAGGAGCTAGTTTTAATTATCAAAATCGAAATATGGTGGGAGCCATAGCAGGAGCACGATAATTCATAAAAAACCCATGCTCTGGTTTTTCCCAAAAATTCTCACAGATATGTTAATGGAAAAATATGTTCTGCCTCGAGTTCCATAATGAGGACCGAATGAAGGTCTGAATGAAGGCCGAATGAAGTTTCGAATGGAGGTCTGGATGAAGGTCCAGATGGAGGTCCAGATGAAGGTTTGGATGAAGGTCTAGATCGCAGCTTTTTCTTGATTCGTGTCGAATATTGATCTCATGATAATAATATGATAATAAGTTCAAAACGTATAATCATTATGTTCAAAAATAGACTTAGAGAAGGAAAAAATTAGGAAAAACACGGAGTCAACATTTCTCCCACACCCGAGGTTTTGTAGGTCCCTCTGCAAAGAAAAATAGATTATCAAAACATAACTATACTCTTGAGGTAGTGACATGATATTGAGATAGGAGATGGATTAATATTTAGGGGATTCTTCCTCATTTCCTTGAGACTTATGCTTAGGCCTCTTCCGATGCTTCATGGAGGTTCGGCATGGTGGAAAGGAAAAACAAAGGAAATGTAGAGTAAAAACATAGGGGATGTAGACTATCATCTTTCCCTAAATCAGAAATACGGGCAACTGCTTTTCGAAATCGTGGGCTACTTGGGATTAATTAGAGAAAAAGAACACCATCGTTAATGATTATGCATGCCGCCTTTAAAATCTCTATGGTGATGCTTGAAATGATTTGATCAATGTCCAAGTAAAAGACTTGGACATTATGATCAAAATATTTATCATGCATAAATAATTTGTATGTGTTAAATTATATTTAAACCATATGATCCCAATTTATATATTAAACCATTTTGGATCCAGTTGATATTTACCTGAAGTGTTGTAAATCACCCTTACAGGTTACAGTATTTGTTATACTACCTCATCCAACACTCCATCTAGTTTTAAAATTACACAACAGTCAGTAGTAAGCATGTAATTTCCAAAGTCATTGGATTGTAAGGCTCCTATATGCAAAGGTGGAGGAGAGGATGTAATGAAGTATTCATCTTGGTTTCCTTTGTCATGTAACTGCAACAAAGAATTAAATTCCTTAATCATTCCTCCTTTTCATCAGAAACTGAAACTATGATGGAAGAAACAAGCTCGTCATCATACGGTTATTCTAATAATATATAGTTAATTATCTAATGTGCAAGTAGTAAGAATAGATTATATGATAGCTTGTAATATTGTGTAGAAATCAATTTCATAATGTGTCTCTTTATGACATAAATTATATGGCCCTTTCACATAGACTTTGTAAACGTATGGACAACGTTTAGCCCTTCCCCCACATCTAAGCATTGTAAAACTTCTCAATCAAACATATAGGAAACTAATCAATCCTTCCAATATCCTAAGATTTGATTTATGGCTTCCGAGTGTATAGGTAAATTTCACATGTTAGCCTAGAAAAACGGTTAAGATCAAGGCCCCACCTGTAAGAAAAAGAATCTTACATATAGTTAGGAAGAATTAGACAAGAGGGGATTAAGATCATATTCAAGTTAACCACCAATGGAAAGTGAATGTAGTTCATTTAATTTTACTTAACCATCCATACTCCCTTTTAGTCATACCCACAAGTAGTGCCATACATCAAGACAAGTTTTAAAATCAAAGACTTATTATTTATTATTTTTAAGTCATCATCCTCGCCAGGTAGAATGCCCTGCTGCTAGAAATCTTGTTCAGTACTCCGATGGGTTTACCTAGTAATACCATAGGTCGATACCCGCTTCTAGCAGACCTATTCAGTATCCCGACGGGTTAGCCTCTTAAACCCTTTTTATAGCAGAGACTAGTCCTTACCCTCACCTTTAAGATTTGTATATGAATGTTGATTTTTGTAAGAAGATGAGTGCTAGCGACAAAAAATACATGGGGATTTTTTATAGTGTTTTCTCTACTTTTACTTAAACACACTCTTTTCTCAACTTTAACAAATATCTAGACCTCATTTTCCCAATCAGTTTTGATAAGCTCCCATAGATCTCGTTGCCAAATATTTCTTTGTCACCCTGCATCCCAAAAAGATTAAACAATAAGCTATCTTTTAGATCAAATTTCTAAGTCCTTTGATATTTTAAGATTTTCAATTAAAAATATATATTCTATTTTTGTAAATCTTTCCAGAAAATATGTGTTGTGTGCACACATGTGATCTAGGTCTAACCTAGTTCTAAAACCTAAATCTGCATACCATATACTTATAATTTTGTTTAAATATGAATTAAACCTATTTGTTTTTATGGCTTTTTACAAAACAATTTGGAGCCCAACCTAAGCAACATGTGATGTCGACACACCAAGCCAAAGCTATGAGTTAATCTATATTTTCATTCCAAGTAAAGTCATGAATAAACACTCAAAGCCCAGAACTTAGCGTCGAGTTCCTTACCTCTCACCACACCTCATCGATAATATATGTATACAGTGATGGTTATAAAGACCACTAATCTCAATATCCTGATTCATGTGGGATAAATGCCTGAACCAAATAAAAATAAAAATAAAAATGCAGAACGCAATGCCAGGGGTATTGCACAGTTGATTTAAGGATGAAGCTAGCTTGGGTGAATTACTGTTTCAGTTGTCATATTTTGAAAATGTATTATGTAGTAGTTTGACAAATGCATGCGCAAATGCCACGAGGGGGAAGCTCCAACGCCATGTGCTTGAGAAATGTTGCAGGTTCCAAGAGATCAATTCCAATATCAAATTGATTGCAGCGAGTGGATTTATTTCAAGAGTTTGAAATCTATTACACCAAGATATAAGGTATAAACCGCCAATTGCATGAGTCAAAGCATCGACACACCTGGAATTTTTATGGGGTTGATTATAAAGAACGTCAGATGGAGACAGAATGGCGTTTGCCATGTTCAATGTCTGTGAGTATGTCAAACCCTTTGCTCAATCTTCGATGATAATGGCATATTCAAAAAAGGAGCTTCCTCTTGTTACTGCAAACATTATAGATGTATGAAAGATGCACTGTTGTCTACCAAGTGTTCGAAGGGATCGATCTCATTACCCATCTTCTTTAATATTTCAAAAATAAGGCATAAGTGCACATATGCTAAGCGAGAACATGCAAGTGATGGCCTGTCAAATGCAAGCTATCAAAGACAACATTTACACCAAGAACCAAAGAAGACAAGTTATTTATCTAAGCACCATAAATATATACTCGAGATAAACTACAAATGCCACATAAGTGATCTGACAGTTTTCAACCTTGTCATTCTTAACACAAATTTCCAAGCATCCATTGTCTGAGGTTTTAGGTAGACATATCAATATTGAAGATAATCATAATGATCAACACCAGATTCGAGGGCATTATATCGATAGTTCATATTTTGAAGACACAAAATTAACAAACAATGTTAACAAGTGGCACTATGTACTTGATCTATGGAGCATTCTCAGGATCACAAATCAAAGTTGTTAGACATGAGGATATAAAGCTTTCATCTGCAAAATTGAAGCAATGTAAAAGCTAGGACTTGAGATCAAAATATTCTACAATAATTGGGAATAAAAAATAATTACATGGTATAATAGGGATTTCGGTGGCTTATTCACTACCAATTTTGGGCCCTAAGCCACTGAAAGTGTAGACAGGGCAGAGAGGTAGTATTTTTTCACAGATCTAAGTTTTCCTCAATCAAATGCCTCAAGGATGGTTTCAAATGATGAATAATAATTGAAGGCATCAATTTTAAGGTTCTATTTTGATTTTGGGAGTGCCTAACAAGGTGGAAAGTTGAATTTGTTACCTTATTTTCTGGACAAAAAACTGTCTTTTTGCCAAAAGTGGCAATTGGGCTCATCTTATTTCCTATGGATATTCAATAGCCTTGGAAGACTTTCTACACCTGTCGAAGTTTTGAAATATATGAATATCATCAAAGATAAGGAGTTGACCTAGTTTTTAGGATCTCCTCCTTTTCTCTTGTGTCAGTTTCTGATTGTCTATTTCAAGTAAATCTGATCCAACTTTTCAGGATCTAGATTTCTCATGTAAAGGCTATAAAGGCATAGATTGTTGATGAATAAAAGGTTCAACTTTGGAGACTCTTTCAGACTTTGTATTGAAGCTTCTCATTTTCATATTAAGTAATACAAGCTTCTTTTGCCATTACTTGTTCAGATTCCCATCTTCTTATCGAGTCTGTACTTGAACTTGAATATTATATTCATGTTTTTTCTAATGCCTGATAGTTTTCATCCTGTCTTTGGATTGATGAGTTAGAATTGCAAGTATTATTTACTTATTGTAATCAACCATTCATATATGTTCATTGTATGATTTTGTTGGTATAGTAAGGATTCTCCACACATCCCCTTATTTACAAACTCTTTGAACAATAGTAGTTGAAATCCTTGTCAATATAAGTGTGTTTATGCAGGTCTTGAGTGAGTGAGGTTTGATTCAGTCATCCGACATGATCGATTTGAGTGAATCACTTGATCCACTTGATCCTGTGCCTCCCAACCAACGCTAGGGGTACTCTTCTTCCTCATTATCCCCTCGAGCCACAAACGGGCCACACACACTAACCAGACAATCATCTAGCTCCCAGATCTCCTCACAAGGACGAGCTACCACTCCTCGTCGAGCTGGGTATCCCAACTCCCACAAGCTAAGTGAGTCAAATATAAATTTCTGCAATGTAACATTATGCATAATAGAAGAGATCCATTATCCTCCTCCTCCCTCCTTTATATACATTTTCTAAGTCCATTACTTTACCAAAATCCCTTTTAATTTATTGTTTAATAATTTAATTCATAATAATCCTTCTCGTACATGTGTCACCCATCCCCATCATTTCTCCATAAATTAATTTCATTAATTAATTAAATACCCCTATTTCCCTCACCCACCTAAAATCATTCCCAGAGGTGTCCCCATATTCCCTTACAAGTTTTAATGGATTTCCCCCTTATTAATTTACTAGTTGAGTTTAATTTAGAAAGTTTGTAAATGCTATATACCTTACTAAGTTAGACTTTCTACTTTTTCCTTTTGATTCCCCCTTCTTTTTATGTTTCCCTCTTTTTTCTAGTTTCCTAATTATTTTAGATTTTCCTCTTTATTTAAAACTCAATTTGGCACGTGTAGAAAATTAACTTTTTCCCTTTTCCATTTTTAATTAATAGATTTTAATTAGTATAAGTGACAAAACAAATATTTCCCCCTTTTTAAAATTTTATTCCCCAAAAGATTTTTATAAATTAAAAGAACTACTCACCCCCTTCTCGACAAATGATTAATGATGATTATTATTTTTTATTTTTTTTACAAACACATTTTTCTTTTATCGCAAGTTTCACCAAGACCTAGATTTTAATTTTCGAGGTTGGGCGACATTTTACTAGGGAAAATGTTTTTAATTTATCTTATCACCTTATTTGTCCTAAGGCCATATAGGTTTATTCATTTATTAATTAACAACGCAACATGCCCTTCAGGACACACTAGGTGCTCCAAGGGTACCACTCGCCTCCTTATCTTTCCCTTGCGTGACATGCCCTTCAGGACGCACTACGTGCTCCAAGGGTGCCACTCACCTATTTTTGTTTTTCTAGCGCGACGTTCCCTTCAGGACGCACTACGTGCTCCAAGTGTGCCACTCATCTCTTGACTGACTTGGTAGAAATCAAAAAACCCTGGAGTCAATACTCTTCCAGGTGATCTAGTGGGAGACTAAGGGCCTCTAAGGAATAAGGCCCCCGCCTTATTGCGCGCCCCTTAGAATCATTGTGAGCAACTATCACAGTCTTCCCTCACGACATTGTGGGTCCTCTCGAACGTGTATTCGTTAACCTACAGTTTGATCTATGGTGGGAGTGCTAGTAGGCTATGGCAGGGTTGTTGTCCACACCTCTCCCTCAACATCTCTGGTAGTCATGCATGACCCCTCTACTCCACATGTGAGTCTGGTCGTAAAGTTATCGTCAACCTGCATCATCAACGAGTCATGTCAGAAATATATCCATAATCATATTGTCTAGTGAGATGCACTAATATCACATATACAACAATCAAACCCCAATAGTTCACTCCCCAACTCGATGCAGAGTCCAAGGGGTTCTGTCAATTCCTCTGCATCCTTGAGGTCCAAAATCCTGCACACTTAGTAAAACTGAGTCAATATCACCTATCTATGTGAATGCATCAAAACGACATGGCATCAACCCATCACACCTCATAATCAAAATCAAATGCTTAATAGTATAATAATCTGGATCACTTGCAAGCAAGTGTCATCAAAGAATAAGTTTGCTCAGTGTGCACAAGACCAGGATGTTACAATCAAATTTGATAAACTAATTGGTTTGATAAACTAATGAATTTTAAAAGTAATGTAGTTTCTAATATTTTATCGACATTATTCGTACACACCTAATAGGAGAATATCTATGGTAGTCAAATTTGATAAACTAATGGGTTTGAATTTGTTGATATCGATAGTTTTTAGATCATATGATGGTGGAATGAAGAAGAGGATGAGGGTTATGCATGTCAAAGTGATGCATTCAAGCATAATTAGTAATAATGGCGAATTTGATAACAGTTGAGTTGGAGGAATATTAATACTGAATATAAGATCCAATTCATCAAGTTGTCAACATATAATACAGAGAGAAGATGGGATAAAGTTCCAATTTCTTCTATAAATGAAAAAGTGTTTGAATTTTCACTTCATTTATGAACATAAGATATTATGATAAATGAGTGTTTAATGAGGTAACACATCACAAAATAGTACAAATAATTGTGGAGGTCTCAAGCATACACATGGAAGAATGACCTAGTTACAAATATGATCCTTAGGAATACAACAACTTTAAATCTTTATGATAAGCATATTCCCACTTTAAATATTTATGATAAGCATATTCTTAGTTATATTTTGGTGTAGCATACTGTTATAAAATAGGTGGAGGATATAAGTAACCTAAGTTACATGACCAAACAATTAAACTCTTCAACCTACTTCTTTATCATCTTCCTCCCTTTGCGATATAATTGATGAATTACATAAAATAGCATTTATATCTCTCTATACTAATGATAAATAGATTCATAATCAAAGCCAAATATCCTTATAATACATTGCTAATTACATAATAATAATAATCATAATAATAATAATAATAATAATAATAATAATAATAATAACATTTCTAAGTAAACTAAGTTTATTAATTAACATTTGAAAGTTACCTAATTCAATAGACCGTTTCCTCAATTTTAAAATTATGCATAACATGGTAATTATCAATGATACCTTACACATTGTGTAAACATGAAAGTTCCTCAATGTTTTTCAACATGGATATGGAGAAAGCCTATAATTAACTACAATAATATTTACACCAAGAGGAAATCCATACCATGGAGAAATTATCTTTGGTAAAATGCTTACTTATGATCAATGTCGTTAATCTATAAAATGGAGTTCCAACTAGATTTTTTAGTACCTTATGTGGAGTTAGAAAAGGTTCCTTGTTCACCTGTAAATATTTGTTGCAAAATTTCTTTTCTATTTTAAAACGGATCAAACATGTGAGACTCGTAATAATATTGAAGATTTCTCTTATCTTATTTATGTCTCACGTCTCTTAACTTATTTATGTCTCACACATTTTTTTTTATTGATTAAATCATAATTATGGGTTTGGTGAACTAAACTGAACCTCATTATTGAATATTAAGGATTGACATTGTTTGTGGAGATCTAGGGGATGTTTAACTATGGAAAAAAAAGACTTGGTTTGCATAAATATATATAAAACTTAATCATTTTATACAATTATTTGTGTACTTTGGTCGAGAGAATATTACTTTCACATAATTTTGTGTTTGTATGGCATTGAGGAAAGTTGTAGGAAGTGACTAGCTATCTTTGTTTTGCATTATATTCAAAAATAACTCTCTCTCTCTCTATATATATATATATATAAATTTGATGAAATATGTTTCTTCCATCATCTACACCCTTAATATGACATGTAGTAGGATGATCAAAATATTTTCAAATTATTTATTAAATCTATGTTGAAGTCAAGGTCCCAAATTTAGTCTAGTAAATTTGACCACTATGTGTATCCCAATGTGAAAATGAAAGAGTTTAACATGAGATATCCACATTTCCTTATATAAGTAAATTGGACAAAGAGGATATAGGACTTCTTTAATTCCTATCATTATATTTGTCATGCAATAATTAACTGAATTTATTTTTATTGATAAACATGGATCATTGTATTGCATGTATATTATTTGAATAATATAAGGTTCACATATTTAAACTCATCAGAAAAGTATGGAAGGGATTTTGTTCATGCCTCCTTATTAATATTGGTGAGAGAGGGATTATGGTTAAAATTTGGATGGATAAACTTTATTTTTATTGATAAACATTGATCATTGTATTGCATGTATATTATTTGAATAATATAAGGTTCACATATTTAAACTCATCAGAAAAATATGGAAGGGATTTTTTTCATGCCTCCTTATTAATATTGGTGAGAGAGGGATTATGGTTAACATTTGGATGGATAAATGGAGGGGTTAAGGCTTAAACGTTATTTCAAATATATTGATTTATTATGTTTTTTTGAACATGTTGATTTAGATGAAACATGTTGGTTGAATTTCATGTTTTGGGAATGTTGGAGAAAGATAATCATGTAAATTCAAGATTTATGTACAAGCAACAAAACAATAACCCAATTTTATGGTTAGTAGAGTTTCCAAGGGAAGAGGTGGATATGAACAAAGAGAAAGATATATAATATAAAGATAAGCTATCTATTTTCCCAAATAAATTATGTTCACATTTTATACACCTTGATTGTACACACAGAAATGACAAATGACAATATTTTTCATAGAAATATAATTAGAGTGAGGGATGATGCAATGCATAAAGATTCTACTCCCAAAGATTTGCAACTCACTCAATACTAACTAAAAAGTCTATGAGACATAAATTGAAATAGTGGGTTCTTTGTTTGACTTCATATAATACAAAAATTGGGAAGGAGGAAAGAATCATTGATACAATGTGACTGGACTTCAATGATTGGCTGTTTTTAAAATACGTTTTTATAAACTAATAAGGAAAG
Organism: Picea sitchensis; assembly: GCA_010110895.2. Classification (NCBI taxonomy): domain Eukaryota; kingdom Viridiplantae; phylum Streptophyta; class Pinopsida; order Pinales; family Pinaceae; genus Picea; species Picea sitchensis. Next base: position 5,277 of record SNQJ01S0140239.1, on the reverse strand, counting down.
AGTTAAGATACGTTTCCCGTCTATTAAATGAAATTGATCTTTGAAATTGAGTGTTATAAACAATTCTATTAAAATATAAATAATATATATAAATTAATACTTCGATCGTATGTTATTTTACTTGTGTATTTCATTTCTTTACATAATTTAAGTTTTCCATAAACTATTTTTTTATATAATTTCGCTAGGTATATAGCTGTAATTCACCTTAACTAAAGAAAATGAGGTAACATGGAATCAAGTGAAGGACTCATTATCTACGAAACGTCAAAGAATGTGGAGTCCAAAAATACCAAAATTATATGGACAAGAAATATATTTTTTGAGCTTTTAAATGATACCCAACCTATGCTTCTACTACTCCATGGATGAATTCGACATGAACCATTTCGTGACTAAGATAAATAGTGAGGAAGAAAACAAAATTTTGTTTAACAATGAAGAGAGCTCTTCATATTGATATTAAGAGATCTCTCCCGCTTTCAATTTTGCTTCTGACTAAACATTGAATTAAGAACAATACTCCAACATGGTGCGATCACATTACTCCTTGAACAAGATTCATAAAGAACTTTAAAGGAATTATTTTAAATGTAATTATTTTAAATGTTAGGGTTTTTCATTTTATATTAAAATGAAAATTCTTAGTTCACGTTTGTTTTTCTCTTTTAGATAACCCTTCACAAGTGTGATTTCATTTTTTCCATAAACAAGAACAGTTTGTTCCCTTTTCAATTAATACATACGTAGTCATTTCTTTTCCAATTTGAAGTATTACTTCAATATCTATAATACCTATTCATATAACACATAAAGTTTCATTTTTGAATATTTTCCCAAGCGGATCACCTATGTATATGGCAATAAAAGGAAATTAAGCAAAAGGTAAAGGATAATTCTTTTAAGATTATATAGTTTTATAATTTTATGTATCTTAAGCATATAATTTCATGTATTTCAATAGCATGAAGATTGTTATACTTTATTAGTGACAAAGAACGAACAATTCTTGTTGTTTGTAAGATTACATAGTCATTTCTAATTTTTTAGAAAATTATATTTTCCTAATGTTGAACCTCCTCTATTGTTATATATAATAGACTTTCTCTTGTATTATAAACAAAACATCAAATCTACAAATCTGTTTTTTCTATTTTGTTTTTGTTCTATGGAGTTAAGATTCATTTATGATTAAGGATAGAGTCACATTGTTGCATGGTATCAAAGTAGGTGTTTCCTGTCTCTATTTCTTCGCTGAGGTTGTATTCATATCTCTTTTCGAGCTGCATAATTTTGGCATTGAAGATCAATGTTTTTTATTTCATTTTTTGTTGACCATTCCTTTGTAGGTGTCTCCCTATGGTGATCCTTTGTAGAATGGTCGGGATGATCTTGGTTGATATTGGTAGAAATTCAGAGCAACCTCATGACCTCCTTAGAGATGGATACCACATATTGGTGAACTCGTTCTTTCCCTACCCTAAGTTTTTTCTTTGGCCTCTAGAAAAACTACAATCAATGCAATTGTATTTCCTTCCTAGCCTCAAAACTAGTTTTAAGGTAAGCATCCTTGGCTTTGCTATACATATCGTAATATGGTGTCTTCCCTCTATGTGAAGTGGCCTCCCTACTGTATCTCGGTGGTTTTCTATCTTTTTATATTTTAACTAGTTCACAACATAGAATTTGAGCTGCTCTACGGTTTGAAAAATGATTTTAATAATTCCTTTACTATCAAACTCTATAATGATGAATTGGAGGAATTATATTAAAGAAGTGATATTATGGGTTTTTTGGTCTCATCTGAGTAATGAAGGAATGGTGTATATGTTAAGTATCAAAGACAAGATAGTCATTCACCACACATGATCTAGAAAAAAATATAGAAGAAACCAACACTTTATTATTATCCAAACCTTAGGGTAGGGAAACACCATACAATATATTCTATTACAGAAGGGATCAAATCCTGTTCGCTTGCCTCTTCGAAGGGGAAACCTCCTAGTGAGCTACCATTGCAAATGAAATACTTCTTGACTTGTTAACTATCAAAGTTCTGTAAATACATTCACTCCAATAGATCCAAAGAATAATGCAAAAAAGCCACACTTATTTTTATGAAAACCCTTTAGGTAGGAAAACACCATACAATAGATCATGTTACGGAAGTGATCCACTCTTGTTCACTTTTTTGTTCAAGGGCGAAACCTCCTAATGAGCTACCCCTCCAAATACAATACTTATTGACTTGTCATTAGATTGTATGAACTCCTTTGTATTGTGTTACCAACCACCTAAGAACATTCTAGAGGAGGAACCTTCTAGAAGAGAAACCTTCTAATAAGTCGTCTTACATATATTATGCTAACACTAATATACCTAACTAGCATAGTGGGCCTTATTTAATAATATAGTGGACCTAGTCCACCTTAGATTGAATGGAATCCACTATTATCACTATGGGCCCTGCAACCGCTCATTACCTCTCTAGCTACACTAAATTGTTCCTGGACCACAAACTAACTTATGAGTAAACAGTTATTCCCTATGGAAGTAATCTGGTGAAAAAATTATACCCTTAATTGTTTCATTTCTAACTTTCTTATACGATCTTTGTTTTGCATCCATAATAGCTTATTGAAATTCTCTCTGTGAGTTATTTTATTTAAGCTACAAAAACAGGGTGTACCTATGCTAAACCTTATTCTTGTGACTTTTTACTCCCTAAAAATGTCATTTAGGCCCTCAAAATTGCTCTACAAGATGATGATATTCAAAACTAAAACATTTCACAAAAAAGTCTTGGTCTATTATTTTAGTAGGCCACAAAATTAGCATACACTTATCCTAGATTATTTCCCTTGCCTTTTGTCCTTCTCTTCATCCTTTTTGAAGCCCACATGCACACCATCTCTGTATTATGCACCAATATTTTTCACACACAAGTTATACACACACAACATGCATGCACAACACTAATATTTAGCACATGTATCATGCACTAATATTCAATGAGCACAATTTTTATACTATACACCAATATTCAGTGCGCACAACTTTTATAATATGCACCAATATCCAGTACACACAATCTTTATACCACTCACCATTATTCAGTGCACACATTGTTTGTACCGCATGCCAATATTTAGTGCGCACAACTTTACACTGCACACCAATGCTAGTGCACACAGCTTCTATACCACACACCAATATTTAGTGTGCAGAAATTTTATATCCCACACCAATATTTAGTGCACACAAATTTTATACCATGCACCAATATTCAGTGTGCACAACTTTTATACCACACACCATTATTCAGTATGCACAATTTTTTTATCGCAAACAAACATTCAGTGCGCATAACTTTAATACCGCACACCAAAATTCAGTGAGCACAACTTTTATAGAACACACCAATATTTAGTGCAAACAACTTTTATATCGCACACAAATTTTCAGTGTGCATAACTTTTATACCGCACACCAATATTCAATGACACAAATTTTATATCACACATCATTATTCAGTGCACACAAATTTTGTATCACACACCAATATCCAATGCACATAACTTTTATCTTTACACTGATATTCAGTGCCTACAAATATTATACTATGGAACAATATTTAGTGTGCACATCCTTTATCTCACACATCAATATTCATTGCACACAAATTATATACCCTACACCAATATTTAGTCTGCAAAATTTTTATACTACACACAAATATTTAGTGTGCAACTCTAATTCCCCATGACACAACAATATTCAATGCACACATAAGTCCTTTCTTCGCTTAGTTCATTTCCCATATTTCTAAATCATGACTCTTGTGACCATCGTGAAAATGCTCGACTCTCTTATCTAATCCAATTTAGTCACATAGAATTCAAAGTGACCCCTCCATAAAAACCATTCTAAGTGAAATTATGACTTGAATTTGCTTAGAAGTTTGGAAATTTTACTTAGATTTGATCGTTTCCCCCAAATTCTACATAGCTCAATGATGAGATGACAGATTACCAATTTCATGATGATATTTATCCAATACAAGTTTGGTGTTGAGCCAAAATCTTTGATACCAATTTGTAATGTTCCCCAACCTATCTAAGAGACATTACTTTGAGGAATACACATAAAAATGAAATTTTCTACTAACTATTTATTCGTGTAACTTATCAATTATTAATTATACACATATTTAACTATTTTCTGATACAATTTAACTATATGTAGCTACAAAATACTGAAAATAACATGAATGCAATTAATAACTCTTTTACAATAAAAAATAAACCATTCACATACACAAAGTTAAGGATGGGAATTAAACTCATCAAATAAATCAAAAAATAGATAAACACTTATGTTTTTAAAACACTTGTGAAACCAACTGCTTGGGACAAATGTTCCACCTAACCATATACTTTCCTTTCTAAATATAAACAACAAGTCACTCCCAATCTCAGTCTAGAAATCCACATGAAAAGGGGCGTCTCTCATAGTCCATGTCGAGTGAGATATATGTTATCGATTTCGACATTAAACTATCAACTCGGGGCTCATAAGCTTCAAGGTGCTAACACTATATGTGAAAGTCTAGAACTCTCATCTAGTAGTCTAATATAGTGTCAAAAACATAATATTAGAGAGATTAAATTAATTAGAACAACTTGTCACCTAAGGAAGAAACCCGACATGGACTGATCATATCTCGTGAGTTAGGTCATTAATCTATCTATTGGTGATTTAAATCTATTGGCAAATTTAAGGTGTGAAAATCAGTATAAGGAAAAAATCAAAAAACAGTACCAGAATTAGGTATGGAAAGTGAATTGAGCAAGCAAAAGAGTAATCTATCCTAAGGATCAACATTTTTCTTTCAATTTACAATTCATTGATTTCTATAGAAAAATGTAAAGTAGAAACAAAACAATCTACTAAAGACTTTTCCATTAAGGGAACGCCAATACATTTAACACATGTTCTTGCAACCAAATTAAACCTATGAACTAAGTACTCAAAAGGATTCAAAATAAAGAAATATGATGTCACACTTAAACTAGAAATGTCTCTACAGAGATGTAATGATTACACAGACCTGAAGGAGTTAGATTAAAACACAATCTAACGGATTATGAACAATTGATATGCGCAATTTTTAAATCCTCACCCTGCAAAGGAGATACACACACTTTAAATATAGTTTCTATAATCAGAAAGGAAAATATATATACCTGGAACATAGTTAAATAAGCACAATCTAAG
>SNQJ01S0140238.1:38438-51162 GCA_010110895.2 Picea sitchensis | reverse complement strand
TTTATTTATGTCGGCTTTAGGCCATTAGTTGTAATTTAGATTAGTAATGTTATTTTATTTATGTCGGATTTAGGCCATTAGTTGTAATTATACCTCCTAGTCTCCTATATATACCAAGGAGACATTTTCATTTTAATCATCTTATACTTGAACATTTAAGTGGGGTAAAAGGAGGTTTCCCCCTCAAAGAGGCTTATTATCTGAAATTATCTCTTTTTCAAAGCGTTGAGTGCTTTTCCTGAATTTTTTCTATGCTATATTGATGTTTGGTTCTTAACACGCTCGATGAGCCTATGTTCAAGCAGAAGGATGTTGATCCTAGGATCATTGAATCTCCTGAGTGTGAGAAGGATGTGTGCCCTAATACTGTCGCAAAGAATGATAATAAATGCTCACACAAACTTTCCACGAAGAATCCATACTTAGGGTTTGTTAACAAAAGAGATGGGAGATTGATCTGAAGAACTTTATGGAATAAAATGAGATCTCATGTGATCTTGATCAAAGAAATCAAGGTCCATGAGAGCTCTGATTCTGAGATCGAAAAGTTCTTGGAGGAGGAAGATCCAACTTACCATAAATCGATTCCCAATCAGACCTACGATTTTGTAGATAATCTACCAGCATGCTTGAAACATAATGAAAATTTCCTAGGGATCAAACTCAGCCAAAAGCCCACAGTAGACAGTGGAAGTGTTTTGACACATAGTTTTATGTCTCCTCAATCAACTGTTCCAGATCCACGGTGTGAAGTGTGTTTATTTTGGATAGACAAGTATTAAAAATGTTTCGCCTTCCTTCAAGAAAGTATCAAGACCCTCACAACTCAGATTGACTCATTAACAAGTGAAAACCACCGACTCAAGTTCAATGCACAAAGGCAATGGAAACGCTTGAAAAGAACTAGAAATATAATAATAAAAAATGTTGAGTGTGTCAAAGCAGTGATTAACTATGAAGTCTTATGATTCAAATTTAGCATTCAGTTGAAAGGTAAAGATTTTCCTTTATCTTAGTTGTGTTTTATTATTATTATTATTAATATAGATTCAATTAGATTTATGTTGTTTAAAATAAGACTAGCTACAAAATCAGTAGATTCTGTAGCCAGTCTATTCTCATTCGAAATTCTGGAAAATATTGGTTAAATTAATATCTAAATTTCTTTATTTCATTTTTTTTTCTTTCAGGATATCGTGCAACTTGTGGTGATCAAATGAGATGGAGCATTTTTGGGGTTATTAGCCATTTCTTTGGCTCATTTTGTAAACAGAAACAAACCTTTTATAATCTTAAGATATACAGTTTGATATTGAGTGGTTTTATTACCCTCTATTTTTTTAATTAGTAAATCATCCTGGGATTTGATTCTATCTTAGAAGATAGGATGCTTAGTTTTCTTGAACTCTTTAAATACTTTAGATTTTTGTAATGAAGACATCTTTGTTGGGAGCAGGAGATGGATGGGTGACTTCTGTTGGGGACCTATAATCATAGGTAACTTGATTTTTGACTATTGATTTGGAATTTCTCTTGTAATGACGAATTCTGGCTCGGTTGATCCTGTTTCTCCCCTCCATTCATTTCGCTTGATCCCCCATCACCCTATTGCATCCTTCATCCACGCTGCGCCCTCACTCCCTTGTCCTTTTGTCTCATTGGCTGCCTTTCGCTCACCTTCCACCCATGAATAAATGAACTTAGGATAATGAATAAATAATGTTAAAGGGTTAGTGATCAAGATCGAGATTGTGTGCCATCACAACCTTGGGCAACTTACAGAACGCTAACAACTTCAGAATTTAATGAAATAGCATTTTACGCATTTTGGATTTAGCCTTTTGTTTATAATGTTATCATTTATGTTTTTTTATGTCCTGATACATGTATAGATGTGATATCTTTAGATTAAATGATCTGTGATGTGCAATATATTATATTATAAATACCATCTGTAATTTGTTCTTCAAAATATAAATGTTGTGATTATGTTTTTAGTTAAAACGACAGGGTTTATCTTTCAATTTTGATTAAAAAATGAAATGTACAGATCACTTTCAGATTTATCTTATAGTAATTATGTATAATCATGAAATTATATATTTATGTTGGTGTCTCCGCTTCAGTCATTAACACCCAAACTAACAACACATTGTTCTGAATTTATTTAGAACAGTCTTAAGGTTCTTTGCAGGTTTCCCTCTTGGACATGGTACTTGGATGTTCTCAAATCATGAAGATGCTTGGATACACATCACTAATTCACTAACAACTTAGCTCATTTACATTTTTTTGTTATTTATTATTGGAATTTGAATGTATGGTTTGGTTTTTGACTATCTGGACGTTTCTATTTCATAATATTTTCTTTTTATTAGTTTACGATTTATAAGGAAAAAACCAAAAACATTTTTTATGTGCTTTCTTTATCTACTCCTTCAAAGAAGTCATTTTTTACATTGAGTTTTGTAAGTTTAGATTAAAACTTGCAGTGTGTGTATCATGTACATAAAAAGGATAAGTATATCTACTATTTAAATATACCTACAATAGTTCGTCGTACGTATGTACATATATATATAGTAATTACTAATTAGTTATTTATTTTATTTTCTTTAGGACTCTTATATTGGTTAACGGAGCCATTAAACCCGTTAGAATGAGTTACACCAAATGGATTGGGTTATTTAGACAACCCCAGACCAGACTCGTTCTCCCAATTGACGGATGGTTAATTTCGCTCGTGAAAAGTACTTTAACGATCTGTGGACTCTACCTTCCCTGTCAACTAATATGGAAGGGACAAATCACCATGGCATGTCCATGCCTTTGTCCATGGCAAAAGTTGCATACTCGATAATTCAACAAGATTATGCTGACCTTGATCTGACACCCACACAAGAGTTAGATCTGGTGCTCGAGCCTATTTGGGCTCAAGGTTCCCTTGCTGATATAGATTATTTAGAATTAGTCATGCCCTCAGATGAGGTGATTATTGAGGGAATGACTAGTCGAGATAGACCCTGGGATGATCTCCATCATAGATATTACTTCCTCCCAGAGTTAAGAAGAATTGAAGTAGGTGAATTCACTCTGACTATGAGTGGAGATAAAGATTGTCCTATCAATCCTTTGGAAACGTACATTGTTTATGCTAAAGGAAATATGGAAACAATAGATAAAATGATACCAATTGACATCTCTAGAACCCCTGGCATCATGGAGAATATCTTCGTCGGAGTGGATTTCTCCCCCGAGGAGATTCATATCTACATAGATTTATTTAAATAATTCCACGACGTGTTTTCCTGGTCTTATGAGGAAATTCTAGGCATAGATCCAAGAATCATCAAACATGAAATCATGACTTATCCTGATGTCAAGCCCGTCTGGCAAAAGCTTCATCCAATCAATCCTAGGAAAGAAGCAACTATCAAGGCTGAAGTAGAGAAACTAGTTAAAGTTGGTTTCATATTCTACCCCATCCAATTGACTCAATGGGTGTCAAATCCCATTCTATTCAATAAAAAATAGGGTACGATTCATGTATTATTGGTACAAGGGTAGACCCAAGGTTCACTCCAAGAGCGCACCAAGAAGCCCTAGCTACTGGACCTTTTGGCAGCACCTGCGAATCATATGCAGTCTCACCCAAAGCAGCTATGAGGGGGTTACAGGATAGAGATGTATACAACCAAAGGAATGTCAAGTGGATCAAGTACAACGACAACTCCATATGCATCAACACTTATCAATATAGATCTATCCTACATAGTTATAGATCTGATCTAACATAGTAATTCAATTAACCATATAACAACAACAGAGATCAAAGAATCTATCATACACACAACACAAGGTATACGTGGTTCACCCTCTCTCTAGGGCTACGTCCACATAACTACACTTATAATATATTAATATAAAGCCTACATTTCTGATCTACGCTCTTAGCCAGCAGATCTTCTCTCTTCACCTCTCTTCCTCTACCATACTATGCACCCAACTGCAGGATTTGATCCTTTCACCCAACTGAAGATATTATAATACCAAGAAGTTCTCTCTCTCAGCACTTCCTCTCTAACAGTATAATAATCTCTCAATCAACAATAATCAATATTAATTCCCAAGAATAGTACCCACCCAACCTAAGTCCTCTTGACCTCTATTTATACATTATAGTCCCTCACTGATAGTCTTAGGTCGAAACCTAGGTGTCAAAACCCTAATTACCAAAACTCTAGGTGAACTTGACCCACTTTTCCCAGGCTTCGTCGACCTGTCTTTCATTTATTTCTACACGGTGTTAACGGTGGATTTCCCCATTTTCTGAGTTTTCCTCGATCCATATCCCTTGTTGATATGTCATCCTTGATCTCCTCATCCAACAGCTATCTTTTCTGCACTTCACTCTTACTTTTCTGCTCTTTTGCTTACTTCGACCCAGTGACAGTCACCGTGTCTTCCGCGCAGTTCACGTTTGACTTTTTATTCCTTGATCTTCACTTGCTTCCATACCCAAGGGCCAATAGGCCCCCAACACTCACCTTTGACTTGTCTCGAGGAACTTCAGATCTGGTCTTTCTATTTTACTTCGACTTTGGACTGCGCAGTGTAGTATTTCCTTTCTTCTTTGTGTCACTTATCTTCCCTTGTGCAATGTATCTTTTCTAAGTATGGTACCCATTTTCAACTACACCTGGTACCTAGACCCTTCTCCTTTTGTTTTTACTGAGAGATGCGAGGCAACTGATTTTCGTAGTACAACTTCAGCTGACTCTCATTCACCAATCTTTCCTTCCATTCTCCCTTTAATGTTTGCAGTTGTGCAACTCCTCCTTATGTAACATAGGATATCTCATATGGTCCAAGCCAAGGCATCCTGAACTTCCCTGGGTGTCTTATGAACTTATTTTCATACACCAGTACTAAGTCACCTTGCTTGAATGTCTTCTTATTGATGTGTCTGTCATGATATAACTTCTCTCGTTCTTTCTGAACCTGTTGGTGGAATCTTGAAATGAATCGGTCTTCCTCCAATTCAACCAACTGTGTTATCCTCTCCTAGATAGCGCCAATATCATCCATGTATGTAAATGCAACAATTATTAATATTGGTACCAAGTATTCCATCGGGACAACAACTTCAAGGCCATAAACCAACTTGAAAGGGGTCTGCATTGTCAATTTCTTGTAGGTGGTTCTATAATCCCAGAGTACTATTGGTACTCTTAAATCCCAGTTGTCCCTGTTCACACTGCAAATCTTCATCAAGGCTGTCTCCAAGATCTTTTTTAATGCTTCAACCATTCCATTTTCTTGTGGATGGTAAGGTGTACTCTTTTGATGGTGAACTACAAATTCTTCAGTGAGGGCTTCCACTGTCGTATTGATGAAATGGGTGCCTTGATCACTCATAAGGGTCTTAGGGCATCCAAATCTAGTTATTATGTCATCAACGATAAAACACACAACTGTAGTTGCACTACAATCCTTGATTTCTCTTGCTTCAACCCATTTGGTTAAGTATTCAGTTGCAGTAATGATGTACCTTGCTCCTGTGCACTTCCCTGGTGGGTTTATAGGTCCCACGAAGTCAATGGCCCACTTTTTAAATGTTTGTAGGGTCATATGTGGTGCTAATTAAATTTCATCTCTTCAGGATGGTTTTCCAACTCTCTGGCATATATCACAAGCTCTAGCATAATCCTTAGCATCTTTGTGTAAGGTAGGCCACCAAAGGCCAGCTTGCAGGACCTTTTGTGTAGTTTCTTTCCCTGCATAATGTCCTCATGTGATGCCTTCATGAGCTTCTGCGAGGATCAATAGGTGCTCTGTCTCCATAATGCATCTTCTTAGTATCTCATCAGGTCCCATCTTGTATAACTGACCAGCTATCAGTGAAAAATTTGCAGTGAGCACCATGAGGTGTTTCTTTTGGGGAATTGTATACTCACTAGGTGTTATCCCTGTTTTCAGGAACTGGATGATGTCTGCAAAGTGGTCATCAATATTTCTAATGATGAGCAGTTGTGCATCTGGTAGTGTATTCTCCAAACTGGTGGGTTCTTCTCCATGTTCCAACATTGAAAAATGGTCAGGGCCCTTATTCATTCTTCCTAGCTTAACTATGATCTCAAAATCATATTCCTGAAATAGTAGGATCCATCTGCATATCCGCCCCCCAACACTAGTTTATTAACTAGGTATTTCAGCATAGAGTGATCTGTGAACATTTTAAAGTGTCCTCCCAATAAGTAGTGGCATAATTTTTGTAGTGCATATACCATGGCTAATCCTTCTCTTTCTATGGTGGTGTAGTTAACTTCTATTGTGGATAACTTCCTGCTAGCAAAGGCTAACAGGTGATCAATGTCTCATGTTCCTGGCTGTGCTAGTACTACTCTTAGTGAAATAGAAGACACATCGGCATGCACATGAAACTCCTTGCTCCAATCTGGAAAAACTAGAATGAGCGCAGTGACCATCTTATGTTTCAGTGTGTCGAAGGTCTACTGGCATTCATCTATCCACCCAAACTGGCAATCCATCTTCAACAACTTCTCCATTGGTGTTGTAATTTGGGCATAGACTTTAATGAATTTCTTGTAATAGCCAGTGTTTCCTAGCATAGTGCGCAGTTGTTTAACTGAAGTAGGAGGTGGAAAATCAACTACAATTGCAAATTTATATGGATCAACCAACAATCCCTACTTGCATACAATATGGCCTAATAATACTCCAAATGGTGAGAAGAAGATGCATTTATTCAAATTTAAATCAATTTGAAACTTCCTGCATTTATCCAACATTATACTTAGACATTCAATATGGTTTTTCAACAAACTAAATACAGTCCAGTCATCAAAATATGCTTCTAAAAATTTATGCAAAAATTCTTTGAACGCTTCGACCACCACCTTGGAAAAGATGGTTGGGGCATTCTTCAGTCCAAATGGAATTACTGTGTATTGAAAGGATCCCCATTATGTGGAAAATGTGGTCTTATGGTAGTCCTCCTTGGCAATCCGGATCTGATGGTATCCTGAAAATCCATCTGTAAAATAATATACCTCTTGGCCTCCCACGTTCTCTAATACTTCATCAGTGAATGGTGTAGGGAAAGGGTCGTGGAGACAAGAATCGTTCAATTTCCTGAGGTCTACACATATTATGATTTATCCTGTCTTCTTTTCTTGTACCACCATAGGGCTGGTCCATTCTGATTCTTTGACAGGTTCAATAATCCCTGCTTCCAGCATTCTGTCGAGCTCAATCTTCACTTTTTCCTTGTATTTCAGATTCAATCTATAGGGTCTTTTCTTGACTGGCTTCGCATCTGGCTTCAAAGGTATTATCATCTCTCCCATAGGTCCTTTGATTCTCTTCATATCAGTGAACTTGGTTGGAAACAATTCCTGATATTTGTGCAATAACTTTGTAATCTTGTCAATAGTAGTAGCATCCCAATAATCTCCGACATTGGCAAGCTTTGGTGTCTCCTTTGTTCCAATATTGACCTTTATGATCTTGATTGGTTGTCCAATAAATGGTAGTTCAATTTCTGGTCCCTCCACATCTCTTTGGCCTTTTGTCTTCAAAATGTTGACCTTCCTCAAGTCATCGTCGTCATCGGCATTGATGTTATAGCAAGTCTACAATTTTTGGAGAGGTGCAGTCCATTCATCCTCCTCTTGTTCCATAGGGAGGCTAGATGCCTCTTTGAATACCTTATTCCCCACAATCTATAGTGCTTGGTCTACTAAATGACATTCACTTTCAAATAAAAAGGTGTTAAAAAAAAATTGAATCATACCTTCCCAATTTGTGGTGATGAGGCACAGTTGCGCTTGAAGGTACCAGTTGATAGGGGTCATATCTAGTGTGTTAATGAATCTATGCACCCATTTTTCTCAAGGAATATTTCTCCAATACTCTTCATAGATTCGTGCATGGTACTTTGGGTAGCTTTGACCAGTATACTTTACTTCGCAGGTTACTGCTTGTGCTGAAAACTGTGTTGTCATCAAGGTTTGGCATTGTGTCCAGTCTGTGATGTTTCTTTTATGTGTCCCCCACAATATTGCTGGTGTAGATTTCAGGGCCTCATCCATTGCCAACAATCTCTTTTGTGTTGGTACACTTGTTTCAAAATCTGAAAGGAAGTTTTATAGGGGTTCAAGGCATCAAATGTTGGTAAATTACTCATTGTTATGTTGATCCAGTGAACTTCTCTGGCTAATATAGCACATCTTCTAGTAGAGATTTCATACATCTGGTTCTTCCAGTTCTCCAGTGCTTCTTCTGTGTATTATGAACATGCGTTGTCACTTCACCAGCTTAGATTCCCATTTCCTGTAGGATTGATATAATCTTGTTGTCTGGCTGTTAGTTTGTAGATATTTTCCAATTCGTATGCATGGTCCTCTTCTCTGATGGGATTTGTGTAATGCTGACCCTCATCTGGATCTAAGGGTGCAATGAACCTAAGGAAATATCTTTCAAAGGTCATATGTATTTTCTTCAAATCAACAATATTAGAGTTGTTGAAGGTCCAATCAATTCCAAGAAATGCAGGGTAAGGGCAAATATCATCAATAATTTCAATTACCTCAAAATATGCAAAGGTTCTAACCCCATCGATGTCCACAGGGACATGATCCAATCGTCTAAATGGGATGACAACTTGTTGATTATCCATGTGAAGTCTGATAGGGGAATAGATCATCTTGGGTTTTCCCATCAGTGCCCAAGTTTTCTTCGTCATGAAATTGACCTCCGATCCTAAGTCGAGGACCACATGGTCTATATCATATTCTCCTATCTAAGCATTCAAATGTAATTCTTTATTTGTTCTTCTCTTCTTTCCAATTTGGTGTACTTCCTTATTCCGTAAGGGGTCTATATTCCCTAGCTCATACTGCATGATTAAGTTCTACAGTTCTTTCTCAACGTTCCCATCCTGAATTAACTTAAGACTAGTGTACAAAAATTTGATGAGTTTACTTACCTCTTTTCCTTCTTTATGCTCAGTCGATTGGTCAAATGCCTGAGGCATTCCATACTCTTTTATTTCTGGCCATGTTTTTTATGAGGACCCATGGTCTCTCTTGAACTCTTTTCTCGCTTCCTCAAAGATTTGTCTTTCTTTCTTTGCATCAAAAGCCCCAGTCTTCGCCGCATCTTTCCTGATACCTAAATCTTCTGTGATCTTTCTTTGGATTGTTCTATCCTCTCATTTAGCAGCGCCTCCTCGAGAAATAACAATGACTCTAGGGTCTATTTCATGAGGCTCATCATATATCAATTGTACTTGAGAGTTCTACTAGGGTCCTCATATTTCCTGAAGCTTGGCTAGCAACACATGGGCAGTCTTCAATAACATGCTCGAAGGAGTTGCAATAACTACAGGTGGTGCAAGGGTTCTGACAGTACCTCGCTAGATGTCCTGCGTACGCACAATTTTAAAAGATTATTTGTCCTCAACCTTGACCCATACCTCCTCCTCCTCCTCGTCCTCTATATCCACTTCGAGGATTGAAAGTTCCTCTTTCTGTGGAGTTGTATTGTGCATTGTTTCCTTCTTGGTGCACTTCACCTTGGATCTTGTATATGTCTCTTGATCTTTCATGCATTAGGTCAAAGGCCCTACAATCTCTGTCATCATGCCCTACAGACTTACAGAATGTGCAACACAATTTTTTGGGTGTTTGAACATACTTTTTCATATAGTAGCACTCACCAAGGCGATGTCGATTTTTGCATACTTCACACCAGGGCAAGTTAACTTTCTTCAAGGGCTCGATGCTCTTGAGGCTAAATATTCATGAAACAAGGGAAAGTGTTCCTTATCATGACCTTCGGATCTGCATATTATTCACTAGATATCTTATCTTTTGTCCTTCTCCTTCTCCTTCTTCATATACTCGACCTGCAGAGACAAACTAGTCAGCTGGCTCAGGATCTGGCTCATGCCCGAGCTAGATTCTCCCATAGGTTTTGATTCAAGTGTCATGGCAATATCCAAAGATTATGTCTTCAATGCAATATTCTGTTGAATCAAGGGAACTCTAATATGCGGTAGAAGGGCAGCGATGAACCATTCCTTGTTCTATTCATCTGGGATCTTAAAAGTCAATCTTCCAGTTAAGGTTTTGAATCTTTGATCAAACTCCCAAAAAGGTTCGACAACCTTTTGCTTAATATCCTTCAGCTCTGTGATACATTGTGACTCTGAATTAGGTTTCTTAAACTATACAACCAATGCATTCTTGATCTCATTCAGTGTCTTAGGCTATTCAAGTCCTTGGCCAAGCTTCATGTACCAACTTAACACGCGATCCCTCAGTGTGGTGCTAAACTGGTTTCTGTTAACAGCTTCATCGGTAATGTTTTTAATGTTCCATACGGCCTCACATAGGAACCAGTGTTGATCAAGATATTCAGATCCATCTCCTCTAAATATAGGGAGCCTCATCTCATCTTCCATGGAGTTGCCTAGGTTTCCTGTCTGAGTAGACACTGAACTACTTGTAATGGTACTCTACGGACTCTAGTGATTCTGACTATTCTGATGGTTTAATGTTTCAAAAACAACAGGGGGGTCATCATTACTTACTTAAGTAGTTTGCGCAGTTCCTGAGGTTTCTAGTTCACTTTCGCAAAGCTCTTCAAATTCCCCTTCTTCTGTTTCGGTGGGTTCTGAATGTTCTTCATTTATCAGATCTATCTCTTCCCCACTATAGAAACCCTCTTCTCCGTAGTTTTTCTTAAACAAAGTCTCAAGGTGAACCCATCTAAATACTCTTCCACTATGCATATGTCCAACTTCTGTGTCACTATCGTTGTCTGAGTTTTTGAACATTAGCCTTTTCAGGTCCAACCAATATACTGTATCTTCAAGATGTGGTTTTCATGCAAGAGAATCTTGATTCTTAACTTCAAAAAATGAAAAACTTTCCCTCTAGGTCCTTTGAAAAAGTATCTCTAGGATTGACTATACGATTCTACTATGTCAACAACAAATTCGGTGATATAACCTCCACTGGTACTATCAAACCAATGATATATGGCTCTGGATACAGGGTTATCAACTCTCTTAACCCTATGGATCAATGTCGATGTCCAAGCCACAAGAGTTCTAGATCTTATCTTAAACTGTGTATAAGATAATCTAGCAAACCACTCGTGTATCTCCTGATGGATTCCTCCAAAGAAAATCTCATGAATGTCAGTAAAAATGTATCTTTGTAGCCCATCTTCAGTACTCAGTTTAGGGTTCTTGTTCTGGGCTTCAGTGAAGTCCCTCTCCTGATATTCTATCCACTTTTGAATCTTTGTCTTTGATGGGAACCACCTTGAAATTCCCTCACAAAGATTCGTGTCCCAGCAACAGAACCATTTGTTGGCACAAGGGCAGACCTACGGTTCACTCCAAGAGCACACCAACAAGCCCTAGCTACTGGCCCTTTCGGCAACACCTGCAAAGAAGATGCAGTCTCACCCAAAGTAAATATGAGGGAGTTGCAGGACAGAGATGTCTACAACCAAAGGAATGTCAACTAGATCAAGTACAACAACAACTCCATATGCATCAACACTTATCAAGCTAGATCTATGATCAGGGGATCAAATTTTGCTCAATTTTCAAAGTGCTCGGAATGCAACGAAAATAGTTCCATTGCGTTCGTCTCGTCTTCCTAATTTCGGCGATATATTTACTTTGTCAAATGGACGCCATATGGAGACGATATTGCGATCTGTTCGTCAAGGCAAACAGGAAAAAATTTTAGATGCTGACTGTACCTGTCCGTACAGTCCGTACAGTCCGTACGGTCTGATGTGGCAGGGCCGTACAGACCATACCATGATGATGTGGTAGGTGTTGATTGGTTGGCATTTGTCGAATTAGATGTCGATACGTGGCATTTTTCTGAACAATGGATGGGTACCATGTGGCCCAATCAAGCGCTGCCACGTGGCACCCCGGGTTTGGCTATTTGGTTGTATAAGATTTTATGGGAGTCCGCGGGGTTCGACCCCTGGACCTCCCCCACTATGTAAAGACTTCACAACCCTCCTCTAACCACCATGCCGACCTTTGTTCCTTGTTTTATATATCAACGCACATATATTTAAAGTTGAGTGTTGTGTTAAATGGAAAGGGGGGCGGGCCGAGGCTTAGCCCCGACCCGTGGTTTTGCTGTATCATTGCATGTGACCACAATATATTACATTGGCCCGACCGTTTGGCGCGGGTTATGACATGTAACCACGGTAACACATATGACCCGTGGGTTTTGATATATGGCGCGGGGTTTTTATATATGCGGAGTTTCATTGTAACGGGCCCCACCCGCGGTCACACAATATTGCCATGTGACCCTAACTTGGCACGCGGAACACGGTTTGGAACAGTTTAACCGCTTTTGTCCAACGCGAGGTCATATGCGCCATGTGCCCAGGGTGCCTAGGCGGTTAGGGGCTGGCGCGCCCTTAACCGTCCTACGGTTTGCATCGTTGGTGCGGTTGCGCCTGGTGCCGGGTTTATACACTTTAAAATGCGTGTGAGCCAGGTTCATTCAAGGGGGGTGCGAATTGTAGAACTAGAGACAACAAGCTTGAAGAGGGAGACTTCCAGGAGGCCTAACTTCTTCATTTTTCGACCGATTGAGGTGCCGAAAGAGCCCAGACAGGGGTTTTGGGACGCTGGGAAGCCATTGGA
>SNQJ01S0140238.1:14514-38428 GCA_010110895.2 Picea sitchensis | reverse complement strand
CTCCCCCAAAAGGGGTATCAGAGCGTTGTAGCCCTCCTGGTGTGCCTTGGAAAAGCACCAACTCTCTTAAGGTGAGCAACGCTCCTCCAGAAGGGCCTAAAGGGAGTTATAATGCTCCTTGAATCATAGTAGAGGAGCGCTAGTGCTTCTGCAACTATATTAGAGGAGCATTCCCCCTCCAAATCAGTGTTTCAGGACCTCTTTCAGGTGTCAAGAGTTATTTGATTCCAGTGGATCAGTTCTTAATCTTCAAACTAGTCATATGAGGTGTTATAAGTGCCTCCTTAGCGTCGTTACCATGGCATCATGTCTGAACATTGTTTGCGACACTAATAATCAACTTGCGACACTTGCGAAAGTTGTAGGGAAGATGCGACACTTACGACGACTGATAGGGACAATGCGACACTTATCCATCTGAGCAATTTTGACGTGTAACAAAGACTTCATCTGCTTCGCAAGTGTTTCCAAAAGGGTCGGTAGTTAGGGTTTTTTTGGTGCATTGTTGTAGCGTTGAACCCTGGGTCTACCCCTGTGCCAACATGCAACTATGACTAATCTGGAAAATATTGTTGGTGCATTATTTAGTCCAAATGGCATGAATATGTACTGGTAGGACCCCCATTCTGTGGAAAGCCTGGTCTTGTACCTGTCTTCCGAGGCTATCTGGATTTGATGGTATCTTGAGAATCTGTCATTGAATGAGTAAGCTTCCTGACCTCCTACATTCTCCAACAACTCATCTGTGAAAGGATTAAGGAAAGGGTCATGTAAGAAAGAATCATTCAACTTCCTCAGGTCAACACATATCCTTATACCTCCCTTCTTATTCTCCTTAACTACCATAGGGCTTACCCATTCGGATTCCTCCATTGGTTATATGATTCCAGCCTCCGACATCCTTTCAATTTTTTCTTTCACTTTTTTCTTATATATTGGGTTTAGTATATATGGTCTCTTTCTGATTGGTATTGCCTTAGAAATGAGAGGTATATTCATTTCCCCTAGCTCTCCTGCTATGCCTTTCATTTCTGTGAACATTTTTGGGAACATGTCACTATGCTCACATAGTAACTATGTTATTCTTTGTATTGTTTGCTCATCCCAGTAGTCTCCAATGCTGACCATTTTGGGATCCTCAGCTGTCCCAATGTTTACTTTCTTCACCTTGATTGACACAACAAATAATTTTGATTCCAGAGGTGGACCTTCCACCTCTCTTTCACCTTCAACTTTTATTATCTGAATGTTTCATGGCTTATCTTCATCTGGTGCTTCTTCCTGCACATGGTAGCATGACAATAGTTCTTTTACTGTCTGTTTGTTCTATTGTTTATATTTTGTCATGAGTTCAAATTCTGGTTCTTTAATGAATATCGCCCCTCTGATTCATTTAAGTGTTGATTCTATGTTGGGTTTTTCATGTTCAAATGAGAAAGTGACTATAAAACTATGTTGTAATATTGTCCAATCTATAGTTCCTTTGCGCAATTCCTGGTCTGTATACTAGTTTGCTAGAATCCCTTATAATGTGTGAACAAAATGATGAGGCCATTCCTCTTGTGGTGTTATCCTCCATAGCGTTTTGCACTTCCCCAAGAGTTTTTTTGGTGCCCCCTATCCATCATATTTCTGCAGTTGGTTGATTCCCTATTCAATACCAAATCTAATGCGTAGTAACCGCTTACATTGGTACCAATACTTGATTGTTTCTTTGTGTGCATCCCACCATATTACAGGTGTTTCCTTGAGTGTTATATTTAGGGATAAGAGCCTCTGATTTTCTAACACTTCATATTCATATCATTTCAAGAATGCTTTTGAGTCATTCACCCCATGGAATATGGGAGGTTCCCTTATCTCCGTACCTACCCATCTTAATGGGTGGTCTATTCTTGCACATATTTTTGTACAGAGGGCCTTTTTCCATTTCTCTATGCAGACTTATCATCCCTTGTTGATGAATCCAGAGCTAAAAATATACATTTTTCCACATATACGCTCCCTATCAATTATACAAGATGTGTATACACTTGCTACTCCACTACAACTCGTGTATATCGGGATTTGTGCCAGAAAATACAAAATGAGGTCAGGTTTCCATGTCACAATAGAATATCTCTAATCCTTGGCCTTCCATATACTAGAAACGTTCTAACTCGGCCCTTCAGTTTCATTATAAAGGCTATAAGAGAACAATTTCGAGCTATGGAAAAGAGGAGAAAGCATTCTACTTTGAGAGCAAAGTTACTCTGGATAAATTACTTCGTATTGAGTCTGCATCCCTTTGTCCCTCAAGTCTGAACACGGTGTTCAATCCCCAAGATCTTTCCCTATTGTTGAGAGGACCTCATTTTCTCTTTCATATGATCTTGCCTTTGGTGGAGGACTGAAGTGGTGGATACCCAGTTGGAAGGAACTCAGTTTCTTGGTTTCGAACTATGCCGATACATAAGTCTATAATGTTGTCACTTCTTTTGATCAATTATTAATAGAAATACTCCTTTCCCGTCCTATTGGTATCTTGCAAATATATGATTATAATCCATGAGTGTGTTTGTAATGTTTATTAATGGATTATGCTATCTGATGTGCTAACCCCTTTTATATCATCACTATGTACTTTCTCTGCTCGTTTGTTGAGAACTTCTTGTAGGTATAAATCTTTGGGTCAAAGTGCTCAATGGTGGAACATCATCAAACATTGGATCGAGGTAGGCCTCATTCTTATATTGCACATCAGCTTATATAACATATGTTGGAATTGATTTGATTTCTACAGTCATGCCTGTCTGTTGTGGTTTACCCTTAGCCATAGAGAGTTTTTCCCTTGTAACACTCTAGGTCTAAGAAAGTAGGTTCTGCAAACCTTTCCCCTTCTGATGGATCCAAGGGTGCAATGAATTTGTATCCTCCTGACTTAAATGCCATATTCCTCGTATTTAAGTTGATTATGGCATGATTATCAAAATCCCAATCCAAGCCAAACAATGTTGGATAAGGTGTTGTTCCATCCACTATCTCTATTACTTAGAAATAGACTTTAGTGTGCACTCCATCCAGATCTACTGTCACCCCTTTTAGTCTTCCAATTGGTAGAAAGATGTGTTTATTTCCTAGTTTCAGTTGAAAAGGTGAATATCCTGATGTGGTCTCTCCCATAAATTTCCATGTCTTCTTGGGTAATACATTTACTTCAGATCCTAAATCCAGTATAATATCTCCCATGTTGAAATCTCCAATGTTAGCTTTCAGTCTGAATTTTTTGCTTGTTCTCCTCCTTGTATGCAGATGATTAACTATTTTCTATTATATCTTTCCTTATACCTCTATGCTACATCTTTCTAGCATATTTTGTAACATTTTAATAGATTATGGATCATTTAGTAGTTTAACACAGGATTGAAAAAAACCCTTAATCATATTTACTTGTCCCATGGGTTGTGCTTCTTTGGTGTGATGCAGTGATGGAGGCATCTCATACATTGGTATTTCCTTATTATGGTGCAAATTTGATGTGTTGATCCTCTGAAATAGGATTATGGAATTCATTTATCAATAGAATTTTGATATATCCAATCATTCTGGTTGTCCCTGGCAAACTGTTTGCAGCTAAACTCATGTACCAATCCAGTGCATGATCTCTTAGCATGATATCTAACTGCGCAAGTTTAGTGCCCTCATCTATAATATGTTTCACTTCCCAGATATTTTCATAAATAAATAAGTGCTTCTCGGGGTCCTCCGATGCCTCTCCTTTGAATTCTGGTAATCTGATGGTGGGATCATGGCCTGCCATCCTAAATGATCAACTAATACCTTTGTGCAATGTATATACTTGACTAATTATTCCTGAACTAGCTCCCCCAGTTGTTGTTCCTTGTGTATATGTACTTCATGTTGTCTTCTTTATCCCAAAATTCGGTTGTCTAAATGGTGGTTTTCTTCTTGGTGTATTAGTCGCACATGGGTTTATGGGTTCCAAACTGACACTGATATGGATAGGAGTGTTACCTTCTATTCCCACTCTTGGACCTCTCATCTTCCTCTCATATGTTGCATGAAGGATTTCCTCAATCTGCTCCACATCCTAAAGATCCTCTACCTCTTCTTCATGACTTGCCAATCCCTCCCTCGTGGCTACGAATCTCTTTTTGGTGTTCATCTTATATTGGTAGGGTACTCCACTGAACGTTCTTCTATTTGTTTCCATGATCTGATTGATCTGGTCTTCATCCATAATAATTAGGTCCAAGGCCTCCTCCTTCTTTCCTTTATCCATTTCTCCATCCATTTATCCTTTTCATATCAGTGCTTCCCCCCTTCCCCCATGCACACAAAGAATTTTAGTTGTCTAACGCCATTGTCATTAAACCTTTGTTATACAGTAATATCTTAATAGAAGTATATAATGATCTAATATATTGTTGGCACAGGGGCTGACCTAGGTATCAGCTCCAAGAGCGCACCAACAATCCCTAACTACTAGCCCTTTCAGCTACACCTGCAAAGTAGATGCAGTCTCACCCGAAGCATCTATGGGGGGGTTGCAGGACATAAATGTCTATAACCAAGGGAAATATCAAGAGGATCCAATACTAGATCAATGTAGCATGCATATAACACTTATCAGCTTAGATCTATTCCATACATCTATCAGATCTACCACAACAATGAAATAATAGTATATCAACGTAAAATAACACAATATCAATCACACACACAAGATAGATATACGTGGTTGACCCTCTCTCTAGGGATACATCCACAGAACAATGCTTTATGATATATTAAGATGAAACCATACAATTATGATCTGCACTCTTAGCCATCAGATCTTCTCTCTTCTCTTTATCTCTCCTCTCCCTGCACACCTAGCTGCAGGGTTGACCTTCACACCCAACTGAATATCTTACAATACCAGAAGGCTCTTCACTCAACACTTCTCTCTCTCTCAACAATAATAGCTCATATGAAACAATAAATCTAGATCCAACAATCGTGAACCTAAACAAACCCTCTTCCCTCATATAGGTTCTTATTTATATTTTACAATCACTCACTGACATCCTTAGGCTGAAACCTAGGTGTCAAAACCCTAGATTCCAAAACCCTAGGTGTCTAAAACCCTAGGTCAACTTGACCTACGTTTTCAGGGCTTTGCCTATCTTTCCTTCCTTCTCGTGCAGTGCTCCAAAGCATATAACGATGGATTTTTCCACTTCTTGAGTCATCCACGAACCTTCTTCCTTGCTAACTTGTCATCCTTGATCTCCTCATCCAACGAATTGCTTTCTCAAGCTTCGCTCCATCTTTTCTACTCTTTTTCTCACTTTGACCCAGTAAAAGTCACTGTGTCTTACACAAAGTCCTCATTTTTCCTTTTCCCCCTTGTTCTTTTCTTGCTTCCCTAACCATGTGCCAATAGGCCCCCAACACTCACCTGTGAGTCATCCTGAGGCACTTTAGATCTGATTCTTCTATTTTAATTTGACTTCAGACTGCGCAGAGAAGCCTTTTCTTTCTGCTCTATGCCTCCTCTCCTGCCTTGTGAAGACTTTATTTTCTATGTCTAGTACCCAGTTTCAACTGCATCTGGTACCTAGGCCCTTTTCCTTATGCTTTTACTTAGAGATGCGAGGTAGCTAGTTGTCATAGTACAACTTCAGCTGGCTCCCATTCAATAATCCTTCCTTCCATTCTCCCTTTAAAGTCTTCAACTGTGCAAATCATCTTTCTATAACATAAGCGACCTCATATGGCCTGAGCCAATCTGTTTTAAACTTCCCAGGATGATTTATGAACTTACTTTCATATATCAATACTAGATCACCTTGTTTGAATTCCTTGTTCTTGATGTTCCTGTCATGATAGGAATTCTCTCTTTCCTTTTATACTTGCTGATGGAATCCTGCAATAAATGTGTCTCCATTGAGTTCGACCAACTGCACGAGCCTCTCTTGAACAGTGCTAGTGTCATCCATATCTATAAAGGAAACAATTCTTAAGCTTGGCATGAGGTATTCCATTGGAACAACAGCTTCGAGACCATACACCAACTTGAAGGGGGTTTGCATTGTTAACTTCTTGCAAGTGGTTCTATAGGCCCAAAGTATTGTTGGTACTCTTAAATCCCAGTCATCCTTATTCACACTACAAATCTTCGTCAGTGTTGTTTCCAAGATCTTGTTGAATGCTTCAACGGTCCCATTTGTTTGTGGATGGTAAGGTGTGCGCTTTTTGTGATGGACTGCAAATTCCTCAGTCAAGGCTTCAACAGTCTTATTTATGAAATTTGTGCCTTGATCACTCATAAGGATATTTGGGCATTCAAACCTAGTTATGATGTCATCAAATATGAAGCGCACAATTGTAGTTGCACTACAGTCCTTGACTACTCTAGCTTCGGCCCATCTGGTCAAATATTTTGTGATCTTGTCAATAGTGGCAGCATCCCAATAATATCCAACATTTGCAAGCTTCAGTGTCTCAACTATTGGTCCTTCCAATATTGACCTTCTTAATCTTGGTTTTCTATCCAATGAATCGTAACTCAACTCTTGGTCCTTCCACATATTTTTGGCCTTCTGTTTATGTAATGTTCACCTTTCTCAGATTGTCGTCTTCATCAACATTGATGTTGTAACAGCCTTGTAGTTTTTGGAGAGCCGCAGTCCATTCATCCTCTTCTTGTTCCAAAGGAAGGCCAGATGCCTCGTCGAATACTTTATGTCTCACAATTTGTAATGCTTGATCTACTAAAGGATATTGACTTTCAAATAAGAAGGTGGTTATAAAAGTCTGAGTCATACCTTTCCAATCTATAGTGATGAGGCATGACTCTACTTGAAGGTACCAGTTGATAGGTGTCATGTCCAGTGTGTTGATAAATTTGTGTACCCATTGGTCTTGAGGAATATTTCTCTAGGCTTCCTCACAACTTCGCACATGGTCCTTTGGGCAGCTTCGACCTGTGTATCGAACTTCACATCCTTCTACTTGTGCTGATAACTGTGCTATCATCAAGGTAAAACATTGTACCTAGTCTGTAATATTGATTTTGTGTGTCCCCCACCATCTTTTTGGGGTTTCTTTAAGAGCCTCATCCATCGCCAATAATCTTTGTTGCATTGGTACACTTTCTTCAATGTACTACAAGAAGGTTTCTAAAGGATTCATACCATCAAAGGTGGGTAAGTTACTTACTGTTGTGTTGATCCAGTGAACTTCTCTGGTTAATCTAACACATCTTCTTGTAGATAATTCATACTTTTTATTCTTCCAATTCTCCAGTGCTTCCTTTGATTCTGATGAACATGCATTGTCACTTCTCCAGCCTAGTTTTCCATCGGTCGTAGGATTAATGTAATCCTATTGTCTGGGTGTTAGTTTGTATATATTTTCTAGTTCATATGTGCGGTCTTATTCTCTGATGGGATTTGTGTATCACTAACCTTCATTTGGATCTAAGGGTTCAATGACCCTAAGGCCATCTCTTTCAAAATTCATATGTCTCTTCTTTAAATCAACCATAGTGTAATTATTGAAGGCCCAATCAACTCCTAACAGCACAGGGCAAGGGCAGTTGTCATCAACTATCTCAATTACCTCAAAATATGCAAATGTTCTTACTTCATCGATGTCCACAGGGACATGTTCCAATCGTTCAAAGGGGTTGATAGCTTGTTGATTAGCCATCCTGAGCCTGATAAGGGAATAAATCAACTTCGGTTTTCTCATCAATGCCCAAGTTTTCTTTGTCATGACATTGACCTCCAAGCCTAAGTCGAGGACCACATAGTCTATATCATATTCTCCTATTTGAGCATTCAAGTGTAATTCCTTATTTGTCCTTCTCTTTTTAGAGATTTGGTGTACTTCCCTATTCAATAAGGGGTCAGTATTTCCTAGCTCATACTGTTTGATTAAATTTTTTAGTTCTTGTACAATGCTCTCGTCCTGAATTAACTTAAGACAAGTATATAGAAATTCCATGAGCTTGCTTACCTCTTTTCCTTCTCGTGGAAAAGCTGACTGATCAAATGGCCGAGGCATTCTATATTCTCGTACTTCTGGTCATGTCTTTGATGAATAACCTTGGTCTCCTTTGAACTCTTTTCTTTCCTTCTCAAACATTTGTCTTTCTTTCTTTGCATCAAAGGTTTGGTTCTTCTTTGCAACTTTCCTGATTCTAAACTCCTCTGCAGTCTTTCCTTGGGTTGGTCTGTCTTCTCCTGTAACAATGTCTCCTCTAGTAATAACAATGAATCTAGGGTTTTCTCCACAAGGTTAAGCTTTTATCAATTGTATCTGCGGGCTTTGCTGAGGTCCTCGTTTCTATTGAATTTTAGACAACAATGTTCGACATTCCTCAATAATGTGTTCGAAAGAGTTGCAATAGCTGCAAGTGGTACACGGGTTCTGAAAATACCTTTCCAAGTGTCCTAGATATGCACTAATATAACATATGATCTATCCTCAGCCTCAACCCATAACTCCTCCTCCTCCTCCTCCTCTGAATCCACCACGAGGATTAAAGTTTCCTCTCCCATGGGAGTTGTACTGCGTAGTGTTTCCTTCTTGTTGTACTTCACCTTAAATTTTGTATATATCTCTTGACCTTTCATGCATGATATCATAATCCCTACAATCAGTATCATCATGTCCCACAGACTTACATAATATGCAATACAAATTTGTGGGTGTCGGAACATATTTTTGCATGTAATAGCACTCACCAATATGATGTCTATTTCAACATACCTCGCACCAGGGTAAGGTGACCTGCTTTAAAGGACTCGGAGCTCCAGAGGCCAAGTATTCATGGAATAGGGGGAAATGTTCCTTTGATCTGCATCTGACACACAATATGTCTTCTCTTTTGTCTTTTCCCTTGTCTTTCTTCATATCTTTGACCTAGAAAGATAAGCTAGTTAGATGAATCAAGATCTAACTCATACCTGAGTTGGATTCTCCCATAGGGGATGATTCTAGCTTCATGGAGATCTCCAACACCTCATTATGTGAAGCAATATTCTTCTGCATCATAGGAACTCTGATGTGTGGTAACAAGGAAACAATGAATCATTCTTTTTTTTGCTCATCTGGGATCTGAAAAGTCAATTGGCCTGTCAAGGTCTTGAATCTTTGATCAAATTCCCAAACGGGTTCGGCTACATTCTGCTTGATCTCTTTCAGATCTGTAATACATTGTGACTCTGACTTGGGTTTCTTGAACTCTACAATCAATGCATTTTTTATCTGATTCAGAGGCTTAGGCTATGAAAGTCCTTGGAAAAGATTCATGTACCAACTTAGTGCACAATCTTAAAGGGTAGTACTAAACTAGGTTCTTTTAACAGCTTTGTTGGTGACATTTTTAATATTCCATACGGCTTCACACAGGAACCAGTGTTTATTAGGATCTTCAGATCCATATCCCCTAAAGATAGGGAGTCTCATCTCATCTGCCATAGATCTTCCTAGGTTTCCCATCTGAGTATGTGGTGGACTACTAGTAATAGTACTCTGGATGGTCTAGTAACTCTGATTACTCTGATTTCTTAATGATGTTGAACCAACAAGATTATTAATAGTACTTACTTCAATAATCTATGCAGTTCCTGAGGTTTTTGGCTCATCTCGATGAGGTTCTTCAACTTCCTTTTTCTCTTCCCTAGCTGGTTTTGAATGCTATTCGTCTGTCAAATCTGCCTCTTCTCCATTGTATAAACCCTAATCTCTGTAGTTCTTATTGAATAGGTTCACAATATGAACTTCTCTGAACACTCTCCCATTGTGTGTATGTCTAGCCTCTTTGTCACTGTCTAAATCCCTAAACATTAGCCTTTTCAAGTCTGTTCAATCTACTGTATCTTCGAGATGTTCTTCTCATGCAACATCATCTTGATTCTCAACTTCAGAAAGTGTAAACAATTTCCTCTAGGTCCCTTGAAGAAATATCTCTCGGCTTGGCTATATGACTATACTCTGTCAATAGAAAACTCGGTGATGTAGCCTCCAATGGTGCTATCAAACCAGTGATCTACTGCTCTTTTCACGGCGTTGTCAACTCTCTTGAAATTCTTGATCAGTGTCGACGTCTAAACTACTGGAGGTCTAGATCTGGCCTCAAACTGGGTATCTTCCAACCTGGCTAACCACTCATATAGTTCCTGATGGATTCCTCCAAAGAATATCTCATGTGTATCAATAAACATATGTCTCTCCAACCAATCCTCTATATTAATATTAGGGTTCTTGTTCTGGGCTTCAACAAAGTCCTTTTCTTGATCCTCTATCCACTTCTAAATCTTTGTCTTTGATGGAAACCACCTTGACATTCCCTTATGAATATTCATGTCTCAACAACGGAACCATTTGTTGGCACAGGGGAAAACCCAGGGTTCAGATCCAAGAGCGTACCAACAAGCCCTAACTACTGGCCCTTTCGGCTACACCTGCGAAGTAGATGCAGTCTCACCTGAAGAAACTATGGGGGGGTTGCAGGATAGAAATGTCTACAACCAAGGGAAATATCAAGAGGATCCAATACTAGATCAATACAGCATGCATATATCACTTATCAGCTTAGATCTATTCCATACATCTATCAGATCTACCACAACAATGCAATAAAAATATATCAGGGTGAAATAACACAGTATCAATCACACACACAAAACATATATGTGTGGTTCACCCTCTCTCTAGAGCTACGTCCATAGAACTATGCTTTATGACATATTAAGATGAAAGCATATAGTTCTGATTTGCATGCTTAGACAATAGATATTCTCTCTTCTCTCTATCTCTCCCCTCCCTGTGCACCCAGTTGTAGGGTTGAACTTCTCACCCAACTGAAGATCTTACAATACCAAAAGGCTCTTCACTCAGCACTTCTCTCTCTCTCAACAATAATAACTCATATCAAACAATACAACTAGATCCAACAACCTCGAACCTAAACGAACCCTCATCCCTCATATAGGTTCTTATTTATACATTACAATCACTCACTGACATCCTTAGGCCGAAACCTAGGTTTCAAAACCCTAGATACCAAAACCCTAGGTCAACTTAACCCATGTTTTTAGGGCTTCGTCAACCTATCTTTCCTTCCTTCTCGCACGGTGCTCCATAGCATATAACGGTGGTTTTTTCCACTTGATAAGTCATCCATGATACTTATTCATTTTTGACTTGTCATCCTTGATCTCCTCGTCCAACGAATTTCTTTCTCGAGCTTTTCTCTGTCTTTTCTGCTCTTTTGCTCACTTCGACCCAATAATAATCACTGTGTCTTCTGCGAAGTCCCCATTTTGCCTTTTCTCCCTTGTTCTTTTCTTTCTTCCATAACCAAGGGCCAACATATACCTACCTCAAGGTCCCTTCAAGAAATATTTTTCTACTGCGTAGTAAGACTTCACTGTATCTACTGCAAATTCTATGATAAATCCTGCAACAATGTTGTCTAACTAGAAAGCTACTGCAAGCACAAATTTATTGTCAACTTGTTGTAAATGCATAATCTCTCTAGGATTCCATTCTGGATGTCTAATTCAATTTGTAGGATAGTTGTCTTTCAACCTTTTTATACACTCATGCAAAATATGTGGGAAATCACAGAAAAATACTTCACGCAAGTCGTTGAATATGTACTTTTCCAGATATTTGTGTGGTGTCAACTTTAGCTTTCTGTTATCTTTCTATGCAAACTCCAACTCCTTTGTTTTCATCCAAATCTCTATCTTTGCCTTTGTTGGATTCCACGGTATCAACATCCCCTTTTAGATTCTCATTCTCTCAACATATTGTCATCTAATATGGTATTCTTTTGACGTGTCTTCCACAAATCTCATATACTCAATCCCATCCTGTTCCAACCAACCAACAACAGAACCATGTGTTGGTTTTTAATCTTCTACTTTATTATTCGATTAATCTGATTCAACCTTACTGTCATCGATTGACCCAGGTTAAGACTGAATAAGATCCCAACAAAATCCCTCTAAAACTATCGCCCCCCTGGTAGACCAGAAGGCAATGCAACACATAGGGTGTACTGCGCAGTCTCACCCAAGATAACTCTATGGGTGATTGAAATACTCAGGTGTTTGCAACATGGGAATGAATGGAGATATTTGGTTGTTTCATGTAATCTTTATTTATTTAGTATAACATCTGATTATAGCAGTCATTCCTTTCATGCATGTGAAATACCAGATCTAACTAGTTAATTCATTCATCTAACATTCACCACTTAACAACAATAAAGATGCATACATTCATTCACATAACATAGGTGTTACCCTAGTTCACCCCCTCCTGGGATACATCCACAAATATCTATCTCTCAAGATCGTTATTATGGTGTAGTAATATGTCATGCCATCCATGTTTACAATCTTAGATATTACCCCCTCAACAGGCTTCCCGATCCCTGCGAGGCTAACTAGATCACACTAGGATCCTCAGCCTCTGATCTAAACCTTGAGATTGAGTCTCTCACTATTTTCTATCTCACCAACTTATTGAATAGTATAGTTCTTACAAATCTCTTCCATCCATTCTCTACTCTTGTCCTCTCTCTCCCTCTCTCTCCCTCTCTCTCTCTCCCTTTTCTTCCTCTAAGTACTACCTATTTATATTCTTGGCTCATCAGCCATTACAATACATTGCAAAAACCCTAACCCTAGTGTCATTAGGTATTCCTTGCATGCACACCTTGCCTGCTTCCCTCACACATGATTATTTTCCTTCCAGTTGTCCTTTCCTCCTTTCATGTTTCTCATAACAAAAATATCCTTTTCTCCTGACTAGGTCTGCGCCCAACAATTTGAATCTCTGGTCAATATCCCATACATATTCTCCTAGTTTCTGTCTAATCTCTATCATCTCATTCATTTATTGATCCCCCGAGGTAGGTTTTTGGAATTCATTTATCAATAGCTTTTTGATATCTCCAATCGTTCTAGTTGTCCCTAGCATATTGTTTGCAACTAAGATCATATACCAATCTAGTGCATGATCTCTTAGCATGATAGATAACTGTGTAAGCTTAGTGTCCTAATCTATGATTTGTTTTTCTTCCAAGATATTTTCACAAATAAAAAAGTTCTTCTCAGGGTCCTCCGACGCCTCTCCCTTGAATTTTGGTAACCTGATGGTGAGATCATGTCCTGCCATCTTGAATGTTGAATTAATACATTTTCATGGTGTATATACTTGACTAATTCTTCTTGACCTGGTTCCCCCAATTAATTTTCCCTATGTAGATTTACTTCTTGATGTCTTCCTCCTCCCAAAATTTGGTTGTCTAAATGGTGGTTTTCTTCTTGGTGTATTAGTCGCACATGGGTTTATGGGTTCCACACTGACACTGATGTGGATAGGAGTGTTGCCTTCTATTCCCACTCTTGGACCTCTCATCTTCCTCTCATATGTTTCCTGTAGGATTTCCTTAATCTTCTCCATAGTCCGAAGATCCTCTACCTCTTCTTCATCACTTTCTAAGCCTTCCCTTACAGCTACAACTCTCTTCTTGGTGTTCATATTATATTGGTAGGGTACTCCACTGTGTGTTTTCTAGTTGTTTCCATGGTCTTCTTGATCTTGTCTTCATCCATCATAATTGGGTCCAAGGCCTCCTCCTTCTTACCTTTATCCATTTCTCCCTTCATCTCTCCTTCTCTTGTCATTGCTTCCCCCCTTCCCCCATGGACGTAGGGAAGTTTAGTTGTCTAAGGCTATTGTCATTATGCCTTTTTTATATAGTAATATCTTAATAGAAGTATATAAAGATATGATATACCTACCTCGAGGTCCCTTCAATAACTCTTTATTTTCTGCACTGTAAGAATTCGTTGTATCTACTGCAAATTTTGTGATAAATCTTACAACAATGTTGTCTAACCCGAAATCTACTGCACACGTAAATTTGTTATCAACTATTTGTAACTGCATTATCTCTACAAGATTCCACTCTAGCTGTCTGATCCAATTTGTTGGATGCTTGTATTTCAACCTTAATATGCACTCCTGCAATACATGTGGGAAATCACAGAAAAATACTTCATGCAAGTCGTTGAATACGTACTTGTCTAGATATTTATGCGGTGTCAACTTCGGGTTTATGTTATCTTTTTGCACAAACTCCAGCTCCTTTGTTTTCAACAATATCTCTATATCTTCCTTCGTTGGGTTCCATGGTCTTAACATCCCCTTTTAGATTCTCATTCTGATGTAGGAGCATTTCTCCAAGCCAACAACACACCAGCTAGGCAGGCACATTAAAGCGTGCATTCAATGTGAGAGAGGCGCAACCCTCTCTCTTTCATATTTTGAATTTGAATTAATGTAATTAAGGATTGTAAGGTTGTGGAGCCATAAATCTATGCCTATGAGTAGGATATATATAAGGGTTTCCTTAAATGTTTGTAAGGCTGGGATCTATCTCTGATCTGGACTAGACAACCATTTAATTGTGAATTCAATGTAATAGAATGAGAGTAGGTGAGATGGAGGGAAGAGCTCGAAGAGCCCCCTCATGTAAAATATCCTTGGTATTTGTAGAGTTATTCAATTAGCACAGATAGAGAGTAGAGATATAGGATATCTCTACGAGAGTTAGAGTAGAGGAGAAGGAGCCGAGACTCTATCAAAGTTTGAGCTCAAGAACACCTTGTAAAGGAGGCATTTCATATTAATATAAAGACAAGATTTCTTGCATGAGTTTCTGTGTGTTTTTATGTGTTTATGAATGTCTTTGTGTGTTCTTTATATGTTGTATAAGTTTAATTACGGGGACATATAGATCTTGCTATCTGTTGAGTTCTTTGATTTTAGGTTTGGGGTTCTTTGAGGCTTCATGCCAAGAGGGTGTGATAGAACGCGGCGGGTTCTAAAAACCAGTGCATAGATGCACTCCTGAATTCTATGAAATTTGGGCAAGGATGTGCTAGGAGGGTGCACCAGCCAAATTTATTGGCTCAAGGAGGAAACCTCAAGGTTGTTGAACACCTTGGAGGAGGGACTGTGCAGAGGAGGACATAGCCGAAGACAAAATCACTGAGGATTATGTGAGAGCTCTGCCAGGAGGGCATTGAGAAGGTGCCTGTGTGCATAAAGAGAACTCCTTTGAGTTCTAGAATAGAGAAGTTTCCAAGGAAGAAGACCTTCACAAGGTTACTAAACACCCTACAGGCTCAGCAATGAGTTGCTTGAGCAAGAGATTTCCATGAGGGCATCAGATTCTCCATCTGAGAGAGAGGAAAAAAGGGTTAAATCCCTTAGAGGTCTAAGCAACAGAGAAGCTTAGGATGGATAGAACCTTCATGTGTGTAGGGATCCTGCAAGGAGTACAGAGGTCGAATAATCCTTTAAGGATTCAAAGAGGACAAAGCTTAGGAGAAGCAGTGCTTTCATGCATAGGCCCATAGCTGTAAGGAGGAGCAGAAAGGTCAGGGAAAACCCTTTGGAGGACTCAAGATCAAGGAGCTTAGGAGGGATAGCATCCTGAGAACATGGAAAAAAGCTGAGAATGTAGGCTTTGTAGCAGGAAGCAAAGGCCGAGGCCTTTTGGACACTTGAAATCTTCCAGGTTTAGGAAGAAGGAGCATAAGCTCAATGAGGAGCTACAACTGCCATCGGATTGAGCAGAGGAAAATATCAGGACCATCCATCATTGAATAGGAAATGTGGCGGTAATCCGAGGACCCGTCAGGGTTTTAGATATCAAGATTCTGAGAGGTAAGAGTCGGGAGAGAGGAAGTATCGACTCACCAAGTCCCAAAGACATTAGAGTCATCCATCTACAGAGGACGCATGTCACAAGATCCTCATATCTTGAGGATTTGGGCATCGAAGAGTGGAACATAGGAGTCTTCGACTTCGCAACTAGAAAAGTCCTGAAGCAATGAGGACCATCCAATAGGAGGATCGTCAGATCAAAACTTCCGACAGGTATCACATCTCGGGATTTCGGGGTTTGAAAGAAACTCTCTTTTACTACAGAAGTCACGAGCCTGTGAGTTGCAAGGGCTCATGCAACACGTGGCCCATTCGTAAGTGGGGATCATGTGGTTGACAGGTGGCATGACAATAAAATGCCCAGAGAAAGGTGGAAGTGGTGATAGGTGTGGACACTCGTCGCCTGGGAGGGAGTCAACACCCTGTTGACTTCTTGTTCTTTGGGTTCTCATAAGAAAGGAGCACAAAGGCTCAACAAACCAACTCATGAAGTTACGAGTTGGGAGTAGTGAGAAATGGGAGTCAACCCATCATTGATGTATCGTGTCTCGGGGGATCGCAAAGGAGGAGCATGAAGGCTTGACACTCTAACTCGTGAAGTCACGAGTAGTGAGAGGTTCTAGCAGTTATCCCTTGCCTATGGTTATATGTAGAGGATGTTAATAGGAGGAGATATACACATATGGAAATCTTGGGCATCGAAGGTTTGGAGAAAGAGGAGTCGAGAGCTTCAACTCACGAACTCACGAGTTGTGAAAGGATCTTGTGTTAAGGCCTTGGTCAAAGTGTTGTGGTCTCTTGGAGGAGGTGAATCTCGCACCTTGTTCTTGTTCACATAGGGGGGGTTTCTGAAGGACCTGTGGAACTGATTCTTTGAAGGTTCCAGTAGGGAACTAAAGGATTCTCTTCTACTCGAGGAGAAATCAAAACGATCCTAAGACCGGGAGGTTGTGTAGAACCTGCTGAGGCAGGGGGTGCTACACTAGAGTGGTATTATATCTTGACTCTATTTGTATATTGCAGGCAGAGGAAGTGAGAGGAGAAAGAATACTCTGATACACATCAATTTGGTATCAGAGGAAGGCATAGTATTGAGACTCTATGGTGATTTCTCGCAGGTATGCAACAGTCAAGAAGACAGTCAGGAGGACTGTAGGGGAAAGTTGGAAGCTCTCAGTTGCAGAGAGACAACAAGTTTTCCAGGAGGGAAAACAGACTCCAGGAACAATAGGAAGATGGATACTGAAGGCCATGGATGTGGTGGAAAGAAGAACCACCAGCAGCCAAGCAAAGTTGAGATGGATAAAGAGCTCACCGATATTAGAACGAGGATGGAGGAACTTGCACTGTAGATGTAGCAAGATGCAAGATCACATTGGGTGTATGAATGGCCCATGAAAATGAAGGTAAAATGGCCAGTCAGGAAGATGTTGGCCAGAAGACAGCGGAGGCTATTGAAAATGTGGTTGAGGCATGTTGAAATACTCAGAGATGAGGAGGATATGATTCATGTATGTGAGCCAAAATCTAGGAGAAATCTCAGTGATGAGGATGAACTAAGATCACTGGAAGATCTCAGATACTGCCAAGAGGGAAGAATGGAAATTTCTAATTGCTAGGTGGGCAATGAGATGAGATCGTTGCAGGATCTCATAGACTGTCAAGAGGACAACAGGGAAATTTCATGTTGCCAGGAGGGCAATGAGATGGGATCCGAGGATCTCATAGACTACCAAGAGGGAAACATAAAATTCCCAATTTTCCAGGTGGGCGAGGGAACAGAATTGAGATTGTCTAAGAGTTTCATGAACTCAAAGGTGAGTTCAAATCAACAAAGAAAGTTGATAGAGGAAGATCGGAAGAGCATTCTGATGATTGGAGGAATTCATATATTCCTACCATTGAGCCTAGTCGAGGCAAGAGTCTGTGTTGCAGATGCAACAATAGGGGAAAGACAACCAGTTGTGACTATAAGAGAAATGGAGTAGACATCAGAGGCTGCCCAAGCAGAGGAAGATGAGCATTTTGAGGAATGGCTCAAAATTTTCAGCCAGAAAGCTGAGAAGACTGCAACATTGGAGCTTGTAGCAAAAAAATAAGAAGAGGAAGAAAGCATAGATTGTGGTGAGTTGTATCAAGATTTTGAAGCCTTGGAGAGAAGGGTGAAGGTACAGGGAAAGCACATCCAATAGATCAGGTTGGAAGCAGAAGGAGCATACTAGCCCAAGGAGCAGCTGGGAGAGGTTGGACTTGAGCCAACACAAGGAGATATGGCAGTAGCAAATTTCTCATAGGGAGAAGCTGAGCAACAACTCAGTGATAGGGATGGGAAGTTGAACTTTGCAGTAAAGTGGACACTTAGTGCCATAGAGGATGAAGAGGGTGACATGGGAGATCATTATGATCTACCCATTTGCAGAAAAGAAATGCAGCTAAGGAGACTACATACATAGATCCAGCCATGGGAGCAGCTGGATGAGGAGATAGAGAAGGTCAGGAGGTTGATGTTGAATTCAGCATAGGAGACTACCAGCAGAGA
This sequence comes from Picea sitchensis, assembly GCA_010110895.2. NCBI lineage: Eukaryota > Viridiplantae > Streptophyta > Pinopsida > Pinales > Pinaceae > Picea > Picea sitchensis. The sequence continues at coordinate 20,139 of SNQJ01S0140238.1, read as the reverse complement.
AAGGCTGAGTAGAAGGGAGACAACAGCAACAATAACAACAACAAAAACAGAGAAGTGGAGCAGATGAACAACTCCAGAGGACTGTTTGGGATCTAGGAGGATTTCAATATCCATGCTAGGAAGCTCATGAGTAGGAGCTCATGATTTTTTCACAGCAGAGGAGTATGATTCAAGAGAATCACTCCAAGCCAACAATGCGCCAGCCAGCCAGGCACATTAAAGCACACATTTAATGGGAGAGAGGTGCATCCCTCTCACTTTCATATTTTGAATTTGAATTAATGTAATTAATGATTGTAAGGCTGTGGAGCCATAAATCTATGCCTATGCACAGGCTGTGGATAAGGGTTGCCTTAAATGTTTGTAAGGCTGGGATCTATCTATGATCTAGACTAGACAACCATTTAATTGTGAATTTAATGTAATTGAATGAGAGTAGGTGAGATGGAGGGAAGAGCTCGAAGATCCCCCTCATGTAAAAGATCCTTAGTATCTATAGAGTTAGTCAATTAGAGCAGATAGAGAGTGGAGATATAGGAGAGCTCTGTGAGAGTTAGAGTAGAGGAGAGAAGGAGTCGAGACTCTGTCAAAGTCTGAGCTCAAGAACACCTTGTAAAGGAGCCATTTCATATTATTATAAAGAGCAGTTTTCCTGCATGATTTTAAGTGTGTCTTTATGTGTTTATGAATGTCTTTGTGTGTTCTTTATATGTTGTAGAAGTGCATTTGTAGGGACAGATAGACCTTGCTATCTATTGGGTTCTTTGATTTTAGGTTTGGTGTTCTTTGAGGCTTCATGCCAAGAGGGTGTGACAGAACGTTGTGGGTTCTGAAAGCCAGTGCATAGATGCACTCCTAAATTCTGTGGAATTTGGGTAAGGACGTGCCAGGAGGGTGCACCAGCCGAATTCATTGGCTCAAGGAGGAAACCTCAAGTTTGTTGAACACCTTGGAGGAGCGATTGTGCAGAGGAGGACACAACCGAAGACAGAATCACTGAGGATTTTTTGAGAGCTCTGCAAGGAGGTCATTAAGAAGGTGCCTGTATGCACAAATAGAACTCCTTTGAGTTTTGGAATAAAGAAGTGTCCAAGGAAGAAGACCTTCATAGGGTTACTAAACACCCTGTAGGCTTAGCAAGGAGTTGCTTGAGAAAGAGATTGCCACGAGGGCATCAGATTCTCCATATGAGAGAGAAGAAAAAAGGGTTAAATCCCTTAGAGGTCTGAGCAATAGAGAAGCTCAGGACGGATAGCACCTTTGTGTGTGTAGGGACCCTGTAAGGAGTGTAGAGGTCAAAGAATCCTTTAAGGATTCAAAGAGGGAAAAGCTCAGGAGAAGAAATTCTTTCAAACACAGGCCCATAGTTGTAAGGAGCAGAAAGGTCAGGGAGAACCCTTTGGAGGACTCAAGTTCTAGGAGCTTAGGAGGGATAGCATCCTTAAAATGTGGACAAAAGCCGAGAATGCATGCTTCATAGTAGGAAGCAAAGGCTGAGGCCTTTGGGACACTTGAAATCTTCCATGTTCAGGAAGAAGGAGCGTAAGCTCAATGAGGAGCTACAACTGCCATCAGATCGAGAAGAGGAAAGGATCAGGACCATCCATCATTGAATAGGATGTGTGGCAGTAATACGAGGACCCATCAGGGTTTCAGATATTGGGAGTCTGAGAGGTAAGATTCGGGAGAGAGGAAGTCTCGACTCACAAAGTCCCGAAGACATCAGAGTCGTCCATTTGCAGAGGATGCATGTCACAAGATCCTCGTATCTCAGGGATTCGAGCATCCAAGAGTGGAATAGAGGAGTCTTCAACTTCGCAACTAGCAAAGTCCCGAAGAGATGAAGACTTTCCAATAGGAGGACCATCGGATTAGAACTTCCGACAGGTATCGTGTCTTGGGAGTTCGGGGTTTGAAAGAAACTTTTTTTGACTGCAAAAGTCACGAGCCTGTGAGTTGCGAGGGCTCATGAAACACGTGGCCCATCCGTAAGTGGGGATCACGTGGTTGAAAATTGGCATGACAATAAAACTCCCAGAGAAAGGTGGAAGTGGTTGTTATTGGATAAATCCATAAGTGTGGACACAAACCGATCTCCCTAGATCCACCTAGATTTAGAACAAATCAAGACAGAATAATACTCTTTCCCTAGATTTTAACTATTGAATGTACTAGGAGGAAAGAACAAAGAACATACCTTATGATCACTTCCTTTGGTCTTTGTTTCTCCTGCTTCGCTCCAATGGTCTCATACAGTCAAGACCAAAACAATACAAACCAACCGAAGTGAAGAAAGCACAATCTATTCAACAGTGAATCTATGTATATGATCAAGGAGTTATACAATAAAGTGGAACTAACTTTATGGGAAAGGGACATATTACTATATCATATTAATGGAAAGTAAAGATTAAAACCTGAGCCTTGTGTTACACGTCAAAATTACTCAATTGGATAAGTGTCGCATGTTCCTCTCAATCGTCGTAAGTGTCGCATCTTCCTTACAACTTTTGCAAGTGTTGCAAGTTGGTCACAAGTGTTGCAAACGATGTTCGAGCATACTGCTATGCCAACGACACTAAGGAGACACTTAGAACATCTCATGTTCTTGATTTGAAGAAGAAGAACTGGTTTACTGAAGTCAAATAACTCTTAACACCTGAAGAGAGCTTTGAAACAAAGGTTCTGAGGGGGAGCGCTCCACTATATCAGCTCTAGGAGAACTAGCGCTCCCCCACAAGGCTTCAGGGAGCATTATAACACTCCCCTGCCCCCTCTGAAGGAGCGCTGCTCATCTTGGGAGCACTGACACCCTCCAAAAGCTTACCAGGGAGTGCTACAACGCTCTGATGCCCCTTCTAAGGGAGCGCTGCCTAATCTGAGGCAGTAGTTGGCCCGTTGAGGAGAATAAGGGGAGGATCTTTCGAGATTAGGAGGAATTTGTGTTCGAATTCTTGGCTTCATCAAGAGATCCCTGATCTGAGGAGGAAGTTCCCAACTTGTTCTAAAGATAACTCAAGAGGTTAAGCTCCTCTCAACCTATATAAACAGGCTCTATGATGGTGGAAAGGGGGAAGAACTACTGGTATGAAACTTATGATCTTGGAGAAAATACATAGTCAGCCAAAGGAGAGTGATTAGTGAAGCTGTTGTTGTCCAGGTTGTGGAGCTTTTAGGCAAGGGTTAGACGAAGAGGACTCGATGAAGTTGTCACATTCGTATCTACGATTGTAAGTACTGTTGTCGTTATTCTCATCAATATGACACGCTTGGCCTATTTCTTTCTAGTTTGTGTCTAATGTTACATGAACTTATCATTAACTGATAGATTTTTTTTCAAGCTAATATCAATAGGGTAGGAAGTGGTTGTATCTTGTTTTGTCCATAGGACTTAGCGAGAAGCAAAGGATTGGAGCACAACTAGGAGCGTGCAGGGACAAATGTCGATAAAGAGGTACTTTTTTTATCCTTCCTTCCCATGTGTTAGCTTAGATAGATTTGAAAGGAAGTCAGTGTCCACGTTAAGCATTTTCTGTCTAGAGTTAGGGTCAAGCTCTTAGAGGCGATCTACCTGTCCGCAGGGATATTTTCCTACAACACCTTAATGTTTCAAACTTCCTTTCGATGGCCCTTGGCTCTGACACACACACACTTTCTCACTTGCATGAAGAATATCAACCAACTTTGATAAACTTCCTGGAGTTTCCTAGCTGCTGTAGCTTCAGTCCTTCACACAATCTTTCACCAATTCTCCAATGTCTTGCTTAGCCTTGTTTGCTTAACCTTTTCCATGAGAATTCACTCAATATATAGGAGATAATGAATTTGTTACTTGGATAAGAATGATCCCAAAATATCTGGGAATCCAGTACTAGGATAATCATTCGAATGCCATCTCATCCTTCTAGAAGATTCCCTTCTAGATGCTTCAAGAATTCATCTTTTTCCCTTCTTTAGAAAGAGTTCACACCCTAGAAATATAACACAGTGCAAACTTCTCGCACCCTAGCTTAAAGAAACCTGCGAGAATCATGCATTCTCACAGGAAAATATACTAGCAGCCTGCGAACAGTCCTCAAAAATGTGATTTCTGGAAAGAGATGAAGGTAACTTTTCTTAGGAAAAAGTTCTAATGAAGAGCCTGAATACACCATCATCAATACATCATCACGATGACAAAAATCATGGGTAATAGAATGCCCCCCAAAGTATGAGTTTGGAACCGGTGACAACCGATAGACTTTGCAAGCTGCATGTGTGTGTCGAGAACCAGGAGAACATCTAATTGAAAACCTGCGAACAACCAAGCATCTGCAGAAAATCATGTATATCAATTCTGAGGTAGGAATTCCCATACTCAGATCACAGACTAATGACATTATAGACATGGGTCATGGCCACCAATCATACACTGTGGATCCATTCCGTCAAAATATAGCATAGCCACCGGAATACACTGTGGATCTATGCGAGAAATTTCAAATCAAGACAACATAGCCATGAAACATACACAGTGGATCTATGTGTCACAAATTATACATACTCCATCGCAACCTGGATCACCAAGATAATATCCAGGGTCTTCAATCTCGTCGCTCAAAGTACGAATCTAACCATGTGATTACATATTTTGAAGTCGAACATAGTAGAAACCACTTGATTACTGGTCATTGATGAAACCGTTAACAAGTGCGAGGTAAATCACCATTAATGTCAATGAATCCCAAGTTACCATAGTACAATCCATCGAGTGTGAATAAATGAGTTGATGTCGAACATTCAATGAAATCTTTCGATCAGGGGTCATTGATGTAAACCCACTGTTGAAAGCGAGGAAACTTGCCATTGAGGCATGCAAGTTCCAAGGTACTAAATAATTTCTAAGTCTTGATTCCGGATAATGAGCTGAAGTCGATGGAACAAAACTCATCACAGGAGGGCCTTAATGTATCCCCCATCAATAACACGAAATGAGTAACAGATTTTGAAGGTGAAACAGATCATTTTGCAAATTGGACTGGACACAGGGAAGGCTGACACAGAGAGAATGGATAACTGCAGATGGCCGACTCAAAATAGGTTTCAGATGGACTTCTCTTGAACATATGAATGACATGACCAACGATTTGGCATCATTGACTCAAATATGACACATGGAATGACCTTGTAGTAAATCGAATGAGAGAAAAATGGATTTCCCAAATCAACTTCAAATGATGAATAGGGGGTGTCATGTTCAAGAGAGACACTTACTGCCAATCAATACGAAAATGAAACATATCCCTTTCCCAAATTTTCCCCCACCATTTCTGGCAAGTACCTCTTTATTTTTACACAAGCTTGACGAGGATAACATATGCTTATTGATATAAGCTCATCCTTCGGACGAGTCCCTTGGAGTATATTTAACGAACCCTAAGAAAGAGTGGTTCGGTCCCATCACGGGTCTGTCAATGTTTGTTTAACGAGTCCAGAGATAGTAAACTCAAAGGTTTTTCAAGATTATAGAGTTTGGAAAAACACTTAAAAGAGAACTCTCTCAGTTCCTTTTTCATAAAACAGTCTGGATGAGACCGAAAAAGAGATAAATTATCGCTCACCAGACACTTACTTCAAATACTTTAT
>SNQJ01S0140237.1:21198-36384 GCA_010110895.2 Picea sitchensis | reverse complement strand
TTTTTTCCATTTTTCATAGATTTTTTCTAGGTTTTAGGTCATCTAATTTTCTATTCAGAATCCGAATTTATGTTTCCCCAATTGTATTTATTTATTGATTTTTCTCTACCAATGTTTTACCAATATCCGTGCTTTTCCTGTTTACCTTCAGGAAAATGGGATAGCGCTGGCCAAGCAACCATACGTTACTTAGAGAATGACGATATGCTTCAACGCTGGAAGAATCTAGAAGCTCTATAACGTAAGTGGAGGAGATATAAGCTTGTGTAACGCTTTTATCAAAGCCAAAAGTAAACGCCTCGTGAACTAGTATCAGAAAAAGAGTAAACTTAAAGCAATTTAAAAAAATTGAGATATCCGCCTCTTCTGGTTCTAAAATTATTTTATCCCCAAAAGGATCGAGGAGAAAGGTCTCGAGTTCTACGATTGAATTACTGTATAATTCTGTGTCAATTCCTTCAATTTTTGACGAGAAATTTATGAAATCCCTCCAGATTCATCTTCGAATATCTTGTACGCCAACTCTATAAAATTCCATGCCTGAATCTTTGTAAAAATAAAACAAATTTACAATAGCATGGAAAGAATGTACAACCTGCCAATAATCCAATGGACGAATGATTTCACTCAGAACTAGCCACTGAGCGCCATATCCCACTATGCCCAAGCTCATAGCAATGCCAAGAACAGCCCAAGTTGGCAGAAACACGCACGCCAGTCCAGAAACCCAGCCCATGATTTTTCCAAGGTCCGAGGCCACCGCCAAACTATTCAGTTGGAGTTGATTAATCCCCATAGTTTTCTTCAACGCAGAAGAGTAATCAGAAAAAACAAAGTTGGTGCCGTTGATAGATTGGAGCCATATTGCTGCCACAAAACAAGTCCAGCGTTTGATGGCCACCATTTTGCTGCCAGGCACCTTGCTCATGCTATCGCCCATGTCGCTTCAAGGACAACAAGAACCAGAGAGCTGTCCAACGCTTGCATTGCTTTCATTGATTCTGGATAACAGCGGTCATTTTTATAGTCCTGATCTATGCCAATTGGCCCTTTTTCAAGACTAGAATAGATGCGGAGGGCTGCTCGTGGGCTCCAACGCAGTTAAAGGCATTCGCATCGAGAACCACAAATTATAAATGCACCTCTCTGAATGCAACTGATTTGAAGAAATACGTGTTATTTATTTACATTCAAACTGACAAAGAAAAGCCAATAGTTGTGGGTATATTCATTCAACATATCAAATCACATGCTCAGGCACTGGTACTTAGTGTGATTGATGCTACAGGAAAAAATATGACGAACACATGACTTGATCCTGACTTCATATGGGCAGATAAACAAAACCATGAAACGCAGTCTGAAAAGGAAAAATATAATCGTCAAAGCACAGTGTGAAAAGGAAAAATATAATTGTCAATCTTGTCGGCGTGATCCTTGTCCTCCCTACTTCCATTGATACCTCTAATCTAGTACGCGCGCAAATTACCGAGCCACAGGTAATCCTGTGCAATCCATAAATTCTGGAACAGGCGATCACACTTAGAACTGGTTTATCAATGAAAATGTCGCTGAGTTATAACAAAATGTGAGGGATACGGGCATTCCACCTCTGGAAATTCGGACACCTGTGTTGGAAATCTTTCAAGAAAATCTCTGGCTTTGGAATTTACTATTGCGTATTGAAATTTCCTACCTAATAAAGCTCCAAAAAAATTTGTAAGATCTGACGCACGCCTCGCGCATGTTACTTGTACCAATGAAAAATCGAAATCTAGAAGGTAATATTGTGAGTAAATAAGTAAAGTAATAGAAAACCAGAATAAAATGAAACTAACAAAAGTAGGAGCTGAAAGTCAAGGTGAAGGCCCACTAACCGACACGGGGAGACAATATATTCTCAAATGCGATATGAACCTTTAATCACTTGCTCAGCTCTCAAATGCGATATGAACCTTTAATCACTTGCTCAACGACTTAAAAATTGTCTCACGTGTATAGAGAGGTTAATTGAATATAGATAAAATCGAGGGCCTAAGGAAATATAGATAAAAATGTTATAACAATGATGATGAGTCACAATAATGATGATCATGGTTAATGTTCAACCATGATCATAGTTAATTATGAGTATGAACATCATTCATCATTAGTACATGGTTAACCATTTTAAATGGATGGATAAGGGTAGTAGTTAGTTACTTATGATTATGAACACTATTCATAATTATTATTAGTTAACCATTTTAAATGGATAAGGATAGTAGCTAGTGGTTTAAAGATGATATATTGATGGTTAATCATGTAATTGATCATGATCAACTATAACTGATCATGATCAACTATATTCATAGTTATGATCAAAATCACCATTTAAAATACAACTATGATCTATGAGTGAATTATTTTGAATTTGTATGTAACTAGTTACAATTAAAATAACTGTTTAAAGTATGACTACCATGAAAATGGTCATTATCAAACTTTTGAATTTGGATGTATAATAAATTTTTTAAAATCAAATAGATTTGGGTAATTATTTGTTTTTCCCAAAAGTTAAGTATTTTTAAAAAAAACTCAAAAAAAATTAAATTTGTTTAAAGTATGACTACCATGAAAATGGTCATTATCAAACTTTTGAATTTGGATGTATAATAAATTTTTTAAAATCAAATAGATTTGGGTAATTATTTGTTTTTCCCAAAAGTTAAGTATTTTTAAAAAAACTCAAAAAAAATTAAATTTATAATGATATTATTTTTTTAAGTTGATTATATATAGAGAGAGAGACATATTGTTGATGATGTTTATTGTCCCCTAGTTTCTTGACAAATAAATAAATAGAATTAGACTAAATATTCTTCTAAATGTCACTTTGGACACGAACATGGTTGAATTAAAAGTACCAAAATCATTATGATTTTCATAAATTAGCAAATCTTGAAGGATAATTGAGTAATTAAAGATATGGAAAGCTAAAAATAAATGTTATTCAATTTTACATATGAATTTACCTAAAATCATTGTCCACATGCAACAACTAAAATTCAATGGTATATTGAAATTGAAGAAAATTAAATATTTTAAAAACTGGACAATTATAGTTATTAACATGAGGTCTCCAAAGAGCATCGGAGACTCTTGTTAAGCTCTAGACAAAGCTCCATGTTAAGTATAAATCCCCTTATTAAACCCTATGTATTGAATTATTACAATTCTACTGTTATATTTGTATGTAGGATAAAATATTTCACTGTACCCTTTCATTATTTTATATTTTTGTAAATAAATTTATATTTCCTTAAAGATTCCTCATAATAATACACATGGCAAAGTTTTCCACCCATTCTTCCATACAAATGGAAACTAGAACATGTGGCTTGCAATACAAGCAATCATACTTTTGTTCACATAGCCAAAACAAAACTAGTCCTAAACCAAATTGTAATTGTGGCCTCTCTGGACCTCAAAACATGACAACAGGAAAAAAAAACTAGACACTAGGCAAACCTGGGCGTCCTTCAATGCTGTGAGAGTGTGGCCTTGCATGAGCGAAAATGAACGGTTAGCAGCAGGTTGGGCACCTTCAGTTAACAAGCTCGCTTGAGAGGGAATTGAACAAGACATCTAGGTGACAACTCAGGATATCCTAGCGATGAAGATGGCCGTCCATGTCCCGTCTCATTTCGAAGATGAGATACATATGATCTTCTAAGAACCTATGGGTGTTTGGCGGCTCTGGTTCAAAGGGTGAAACAATTTGAGGGTCGTTAACAACTAGTGTTGTCATCATAGTATTTTGCTCGAGACATTCTGGAGGAATCTCTTCCTCAACCAGAAAATCTCTCATTTTTGTCCCAGGTTTGACACTTTGAGGCAATTGTCTTGAATTGCGCAGGGGTTTCTGAGGGTTCGAAGTAGTGCACAGGAGAGAGTCTGAAGGGACCTGTGGGGAATTAGAGGAATTTCTACCTCAATGTAAGTAACAACATTTTCTTCATCAACCCAATTATGATCAAATAGGGGAGGACCAACAAGGATTATGGAGGGGATGGGACACAAAGGAAGGGTCGAAGAGGGGCTAGGTCAATGGTATTGGGCCGCAAATTTATAATAGGTCGGCTAATTCTTTGGCTTGCCCAGTTCACGCAAAATTAGAGAGACGAGGATGAGAACAATAGCCCAAGACTAGAAGGGAGAAAAACCAGGAGAGGAATGGGAAACTGTAACATACCCAACCACCTAAGTTGGGTCACACTACTTAAAATCTCTCATGCTCTAATCTGTTTTCAAAATCTTATATATATATATATATATATATATATATATATCATGCAATTTTTAACAGATATAAACATTCTGCTCATAAATAGATTCATGCGGAATTAACAGTAAATCATACATGCAACATGCAATTCTCATAATAACAGACATGCACTGAACACATAATTTGATAATAACACAAAAATGATACTTATCTTTTAATTGAAGTACACAAACTACGTGTAGAGATTTCACGAACCTCCTAGCCTTAGACCACGTTGCTCCAAGCTATCAACAGTGGGTCACCCCCGAGCTGGGACTAAACTCCACCCAGGGTAAAGGAAATCCTAGGCTAGGCTGAGACTACGGAAATTTTCACAATGCAACATGAAGGATTCCCTCCAAGGAGACTACTTATGCCCATCACTCACAGAATCTCATTCCCCATATGCATGTCCCACCCTGGGAATATATACCTTCATTATTCCACAGTCCATCGACTGTTCCACTTCCCTTCCAGGGTTTCAACAATAGGTCGGATCGAGAATTATCAGAGCTCTGTAGTTGTTGATGGACTCCCTCTAGGAGAAATCACTTCCCCAACAATCTCTCTCACCTAGAGAGAGTGGCTCACAGGCCTGGCAACCTTCTTCTTCAATCCACGAGTTTGACAACCCACCTCTTCAAAACCACATTCCTGACAACTTGCTTCTTTTTTCCAGCTCCTCGGTCCAATGGTTAAGAATAACAACCAAATCGGGTAATGCAGGGTACAGGCTCAACAAAAATACCAGGGCACACAAATTATAGAGGTTCACAATGGGAGAGGGTTCAATAATGGCAGAAAATGGGTAACTGCATGCCTGCTCAGTGCATGAGCGAATGGGGCAAAGGATCACAAGAATGGTCAGCAAACCCCCACAACAATGGATTTTCCCACATAAATATGCATGTGCCCAAGTTGAAACTTGGCTCTCTTGGAAGCTCGTTCTTCTCCACTTGGAGTTCGTTCCTCCCCCCAAAGGAACTTAGGATAACAAGGATTTATTCCCAAAACCTTAGTTTTTCAAGAAATCCATTATAATATTTCCTTGGGTTAATCCCTCAAGCTTAGACCATTTTTCCTAGCCTCTTAGGTCCCTTCCCTTTCCCTACCGAGTGGAGCTTAGCCCCCCGTAACTCTTTCTTCATGGTCAATCTACAAGCAACGATGTGATTTTATTAATGATGTAGTATTTACATATACAGAATAAGGCTCCCTTACCTTCAATATCTAGGCTATACAACCTAATAAACATATAAGCCTCCCAACTTATAAACACTTGGCTCACCAGCCTATAAACATCATTACAATTTAGTTGGGGCTCGGCCTTGGGGTATTACAATCCCCTCCCCTTATTTATGCACTGTCCTCAGTGCATCTTACTTACATAATATCAACAAGATTTCCAAAATCTTCAAAATGATGTGGGTATTCTTCCCGCATAGCATATTCATGCTCCCACGTTGCATTCTCAGGACCGTACCAGGTCCATTGGACCTTTACAAGCCCTATGGATCGATTCCAGAGATGTTTGATTTTTCAGTCTAGAATGGGTACCAGATGTACTTGAAAAGAACTTCCTCGCTCCACCTGAATCACATTCCAATCAATAACATGATTAGCATTAGGTACATATTTATTGAGAAATGCTACATGGAATACATTATGAATAATCATAGATGCAGGTAATGAAAGCATGTAAACTACTGGTCCAATCCTCTGTAGGATTTCAAATGACCCACAATATCTGGCTACCAACTTCGAACAGGTTCCCAACTTCAGGGAATTTCTGTTGGCCTTCACCTTCAAAAAAACATGATCACCCATTTTAAATTCCTTGTGAGTTCCGCCCTTGTCACCATAATTTTCTTCATGTCTTGGGAAACCTTTGAATTGTGTTTTATCTTCAACATTTTCTCTTCCAATTCCCTAAGAAACTCTCGCCCAACCACTACTATATCAGTTGGGTTGTCACAACTTATTGGTGTGTTTCACTTTCTTTCATAAAGTGCCTCAAATGGCTCATCTTCATTAATGTTTGGTACCCATTGTTGTAGGCAAATTCTACCAAGTGTAGATAATCTTCCCATTTAGATGGCTTGTCCATCACATACATCCTTAGAATATCCTCTATCACGTGTTTCACTCTTTTTGTTTTCCCATCAGTCTCAGGATGATAAGTTGTGCTGAAGTTCAGATTTGTTCCAAAACCTTGAATAATCCCTTCTAGAACCTTGAGGTAAAATTTAGGTCTCTATCAGACACAATTGTCTTGGGTATGCCATGCAAGCGTGCTAATTCCCTCATATAAATATCAACAACATTGGTTGTCTTGTGAGTAATCTTCATTGGAATGAAATGGGCATCTTTGGTAACCTTGTCCACCACCACCATGATAGCATCATGTTGCTTTCTTGTTATGGGAAATTTGGTGATGAAATCCATTTTCACCACTTCCTACTTCCACCCGGGAATGGGAAATGGATGAAAAAAACCATTTGGGTGTCTATGCTTAGCCTTGACCTTTTGACACTCCAAACATTTATCAATGTACTCAACAATATCCTTCTTCATGTCTAGCCATAATATTGGATCTTGACTGCTGCAACTGTTTTCTAATATCCTGAGTGTCCAACATAAGGTACATTATGCATCTCATTCAAAATCATACTCCTTAATTCATGAGAATTGGGCACATAAATTATGTTCCTCTACAATATAATTCCATCATTTCCCAATTCATAATCTTGAACTTTCTATTACATTTACCTTTTGCTGTAATTTTATTACCAACTCCATGTACTACAAATCTACTTTTGCGGCCTCATAAATTTTACATTTAAGATTAGTTTGATACATGATAATGGTTGTAGCATGCATTTCATGCACTCTCCTGTTGAGTTCTTCAACCACTTTGTTCTCTTTTCCTTTGATGTGCTTAATATCAAAGTCATACTCACAGAGGAATTTCAACCATCTACTCTGCATGGAATTTAAAGTTGGTTGATCAAACAAATATTTCAGACTATTATGGTATGTCCTCAACTCAAACCTATTTCCCATGAGGTAATGTATCCACTTCTTCAAGGCGTAAACTATGGTTGTCAACTCCAAATCACGAGTGGCGTAGAGCCTTTCATGCTCTTTCAATTTTCTAGATTCGAAACATACCACAAATCCATTCCTACTAAGGACTCCACCCATTCCTTCTTTGCATGCAACTGTGCAAACCACAAAATATTCATTCGGATATGCAATTCTCAGAATTGATGCACTAGTTAGCAACTGCTTCAAATGTTGGAAGCTCTTTTCACACTCTGTTGTCCGCACAAACTTCACCCCCTTCCTTTGCAAGGAAGTAATCGGGTGAGCAATCCTTGAAAACCCTGCAATGAATCTTTTCTAGTAGACAACTAGACCCATGAAGAATCTGACTTCTGTCACATTCTTAGGTGTTATCCACCCTTTAATGGCCTTAATCTTTTCAGGGTACATTGTTATCCATTCTTTGGATATGATATGCCCCAAATAGTGAATTTGGTTTTGATAAAATGAACACTTTCCTAATTTGGCATACAAATGGTGCTCTCTTAACACTTGTAATACCATCCTCAAGTGATTCTCATGTTATTATTTTGACTTGGAATATACAAGGATTTCATCCAAAAATACAATGAAAAACTTGTCTAAATATTCCCGGAAAACACCATTCATTAAGCACATGAAAATAGTTGGTGCATTTGATAACCCAAATGGCACCACTGTGGACTCGTAATGACCATACCTTGTCTTGAAGGTAGTCTTATTAATGTCTTTGTCTTTGATCCTTACTTGGTGATATACTGACCTGGGATCAATCTTTGAGAATATCCTTGCATCCTTTAACTGATCAAAGAGATCATCAATCCTTGGCAAATGATACTTGTTCTTTATAGTCACTTTGTTCAATTGTCTGAAGTTGATGCACAATATCAAAGTCCCATATTTCTTCTTCATGAATAAAACTAGGGCGCCCCAAGGTGACACACTTGGGTGTATATACCCCTTCTTCAAAAGTTCTTCAAGATGCATTTGTAGTTCCTTCAGCTTTGGTGTACTCATTCTGTAGGGATTCTTGGATACTAGAGCTGCTCTAGGCATCAGATTTATTGAGAAATCAATATCTCTCTTTGGGGGTAGTCCTGGTATCTCCTTAAACACATTCTCAAAATATTTTAGGACTACATGATCCTCAATATTTGGCACCTTATCCTTAGGTGCTTCCTCGATATGAGCTGCAAATGTTTGGAAACCCTTCTTGTAACAGTTCTTCCACTGCATTGTTGAGATCTCTCAGATAGTAACTGCTCTAGGAATTTCTTGGATTGTTCTTGGGTTCCCTTCGTCATCTAGGCAAGTAAATTCCTTGTTATGACAGTCAAATATAGCATGGTGTTGGTCCAACCAATCCATACCAATTAGAAGGTGATATGAACCCAATGGAAGTATGTTCAAATCTGCCTTTTTACTTAGCTCATTCATGTCCACTGGACACGATTTAACTAGCTCAAAAACTTTTCTCTTGGCTCTTGTAGACAACTACACCAGCCAAGATTTCCTATGCTTGCTTCTTGGAAATTTCAATCTTGAATCATACTTTCTACTTCAATCATGTGTGATTGAAACTCAGATTGCTTGTTGTCTAGGGCTGCATAGATCCTTGGTACACTTATGCCCATGTCCTCCATTGTTTCAACTTGTTGTACATTGTGGAGAACTCTTACTTTGTCACTTTTGTGAGGACAATATCTATACTTATGGTCTCCTTTACAACCCCAACAATGAATAGGTGTCTTCCTTGGCCTTTTCCCACCTACCTCAGCCATTCTTTTCTCTCTAAAAGATGGTTGTCCTTGAGGACTATTTCTGAAAAAAGATGGCTTGTTCCCCTTCTACCTTTGTTCCCTCTTAAACTTATTCTTGTCTTCCCAATCTCTTTGGAAAGTAGGTTTTCCTTTATTCTGATCATATAAGCACTTGGCTCTCCTTATGGTTTCCTCCAAAGTCTTGGGATCATCATATTGAATCTTGTCACCGATAAAGGATGGTAGCCCACTCAAATACCTATGAATATTAACGGTCTCATCCTTGATGAAGGAGACATACTTCAACAGTTATAAAAATCTCCTTTAATACTCATCAATGGTCATGCTTCCTAGTTTGAGTTCAAATAACTCTTTCATCTTTTTGTCATAATACCTCCTGGTTAAGTATTTCTTCTCAAAATGCTTCTTGAATTCCTTCCATGTAACATTCTTCTCTCTGATGTGTTTCACTTGCACAAGTTGATCCCACCACATGGATGCCTTTCCTTTCAGTTGATGAATAAAAATTCTTCCTTATGCATGACAAGAATAGTTATACAATTGGAAATACTTCCTCATTCCTAGCATCCATGTCTTAGCATCTTCATCCTTCTTGTGTTCACCATCAAAAGTAGGAGGTTTGATCTTGTTCATTTCTCCTTTCAATTCATCCAACCCATACCTCATATGCTTCCTGAAACGGGATGGACTTGAGATGTTGTGTTGTGCTCTCCTGTTGGAATTCCTTTGGGAGTGATGGTGATTTTTGTTACCACTCCTTGATTTTTATTTTCCCTCAGGGGTCACATGGCTTCCTGATTTTTTGGAGCCACTCTCCTTATCCAACTTATTTTGAATTTTGTCCAGGATTTTCATTAACTTCATATTGAAGTCTTGATGTTGTTTCTTGGCCTTCATAAGCCTTTCATTATTATCCATGTGGCTCTAGAATTTTTTTTTCAATTTTCAGAGGGTCTCAGCCAGATTTATGTCTTCCTCCTTTCTTCCTCCATGTCCATTGGAGTTGGTTCCTTCCATACCCAACTAGGCATTCATCACACTGATTTAATACTCTTGACTATAGAATATCTGTGTATCATTCATTACTCTGCACTTTGTCCTGATTCTAATATGACAGTTGTTAATTCTGCAAAAATCTGCAGCCAACAGAACTTTGTAAGGCTAATTGTTCTTAACAAATTGATGAAAACACAAACCATTTTGATTCATTAATATATCATACTTATTTTATGTTTATTTTCTGATGAATTCATTGTTCAGATCCAATTTATGGGTGACCATTTATATTCTACTGTTTGAGACCTTTCGATTCCTTGTTTCCATGCTCAATTCTGAGCTTTGAGCAGGAAGTTATGGATACTTGAACAATTTGTCTTTTCAGTGATGCAATCCCTAAAGATGGACTCTTTCATATTAGAGCTGAATTGGCTCTTGGATCCATGTTGGATCTTCTCTTCAGGTTCACAGGCCTTCCTTTTCCTTGATGGGTGTAGATCTGTACAATAAAGAACCTCACGGGCTCTTTCTCTAAGCCCTTTCTTGTTCTTAAAATACAATTTCGGGTTCTAGCCCCTTTTCTTCGGCCCCCAAATTAATGTGAACTCAGACTGTGACCTGGAACTAACAAATAGGCACTTATCCTATGCTTCGAGCCTCCGGGGCTCCTAAAATTCGAGGCTTCAGAGGATCTTCTTTCATTACAATACATTTTCCCTGAACGTCGATTCTCCGAATACTTGGAGGATGTACAGATCGACGATCCTCATTCTTTGTTTAGATCTACAGTGGATAGGAGCTCTGAGACTTTGAGCTTCGGTAGTTTCCAAATCACTTCTCTACAAATCTCCCAAAGTGCTGACTCACTAGATATTCTCTCTCTTGCCTCCATGTGTCATCTCCCGACCAACGATCAAGATTAACTCTAGCCTTCAAAAGTTCTCTACTCACAACAATATGCAACTCAATTCCTCCAGAGTACCACTTCTTTGGACCTTGGTATTTGGCACCACATGTCTTTTGTGATCAACGGTCGAGACAGACTCTAGCCTTCGGGCCCCCGGAAGTCCTTGACCTCATTTGTTTATGCCTTGAATCCTTCGGACTATGGGATATACTTCCGTGTGTCCTCTATCGATCAATGGTGAGGATTTACTTCGCTCTTCGAACCTTTGGGGGTTTCTCCTTCCTCACGCTTCATTACTTCCAAATGTTGAATTGGAAAAATCCCGGGGTCCATTTAGAACTGCACACATAGGTGCTACATGGTAGATTCCAAGAAGTGGACACATGGCCCAATCTAAGAGGTGACATGTGTCAACTTCTAATAGGAAAAATCAACCCTTTAAAAGCACAAAACACTCTGACATGTGGCACACATCCTTTGTACCCACGCCACCCCATATGACATCATCAAGCCATGTCCCTTCGGTGCTTTGTAACTTCAGAACTTTGGGACTTCGGGATTATGGGACTTCGGATATTCGAAAGTTCTTCCAACCATTTTCCTCGAACGTCGAACCGCCAAATTTCTTAACCTTCCTAGTCCATGTAGTACAACTGTCATCAATTAAGGTGGTGACATGTGACCCCACCGACGAGTGAAATGTGTTAGGTCCCACATGACACTAAGGGTCTATCGAAAGTACAAAAACAAGTGACATATGGAAGACTTAGGGCAGGTCCATGTTACCCTAGGTGACATCATCATGCCACATCATATCCAATGCTTTGGGACTTCAACAATTTTTTCTCATCGAGACTTTTGAAAAACTGTCGAACTGTCGACTTCCGAAAATGTCAACATCATATCTGACCCTTCGGGACTTCAGTGATTTCTTCCCATTGACACTTTTTCAAAATTGTCTAACTGACGACTATTGAATAGGTCCATGTCACCCCAGTGACATCATCATGTCACGTCACTTCGCCGAACCGAGACTTCGTGGATTTCTTCTCATCAACACTTTTTCAAAACTGTCTAACTACTGACTTTCGAACAGGTCCACATCATATCTGACACTTTAGGAATTTGAAGATTTCTTCACCATGCAATCTCCAATAGATTTCCTCGAACACCGAACCGTCGAAACACTAGGGGAAATCCAATGACCCTCCTCCTCCCAAATGATCTATGGTTGAGAATCATTTTGGGGCTTCAAAGGACTTCCCTGCTGAAATATCGCACAATCCCTGGAGTGTTGAAACTATGGATCTAATGGTTGTGAGGGATCTGTCTTCCTCCGAACAAACCCAACAACCCAAATTTAAACTTTGTGGCCCAATACCATGGTTTTCATGGTTTATCAAACTGTTATACCTCCTGAGCTTTTCAATATCATCGAGGAGATCTCTCAGCGTCACTCTGGCACTCTATAAATTGAATTCCTTATGTAATTTTGACTCCAAATTCCACATTCGTGGCCCATCTATGTTCTATGTTGAAACCATGGGCTCTGATACCAAATTGTAACATACCCAGCCACCCAGGCTGGGTCATTCCACTTAAAATATTTCATGCTCTGATCTATTTTCCAACTCTGACACACACACACACACACGCATATTATGAAAATTTTAACTGATATAAACATTCTTCTCATACATAGATTCATGCAGAATTAACAGTAAATCATACATGCAACAACACACGCAATTTGTTGATGATTAAAATTGCTACGAAGTTTTTCCCACAAAGTGTTGCTAAATCCTATTATTATAAAAGATAAATAATACTAGTAGGTGGGACCCCTTGCAGATTGGAGATCATATCTGGTTCTCATTTAATGTTTATTCTATTGTTCGACACTACTTACATGGTTGATGAAATATTGGTTCGATTGGCATATGAATAAGGCCTGTTATGTGTTAGTTCTCATTACGACAAGAAGATCATGGGTAAAGCATGTTATGTTCTAAGCTCTAATCTCATGTTACGATGGCCTATGTTGTTCATTGCTACCATTTCTATTTGTTCTTGGATTCGTTACTTTGACACCTGCACAATAGACATGTTAGTAACAATACATAAGAACAATTGAAAAGAGGCAAAAGAAATATAAAAAAAATGCAAAAGGAAGAGGTTATATTATACTACACTAAATGAATGGAAATTAGAATGATTGTTGTTAATCTTAGCTAGCAACATTAATAGCTATGTGATTTTATTGAGTTATATAGTTGATATTGTTAGCGAAATTTCTTGTCCTAGGTACAAGGGACCCAGGTCTGCAGGATGAACGGGAAACACCCAAGCGCAGCAGTGGAAGGATCTCTTCTCCGGTTACGAGTCAAACAAGCGGGCAAGGTTTTGCTGCCAGCAGCTGAGATCTATCCACGAAACAGATCAACGGGCATCGGGATATCGGGGCTGCCAAGTTACCTGATATATAGTGTAAGAGAAAGCACGTATATTTTAAAGCTAAGTCTGGGTCGTCCGATCCATTGACGCGTGGCGCAAGATCTAGTCACATCGACATATCGACATTCGGGAGTTCGAGGGGTAAAAGTCCCTCATCATTTCACATCTCAAAACCTCGAACCCCGAAATGCCGATAAGTTCCCTTCAAATCCGAGATCATGGTCTTAGCACCAGGTCACGTCAAGCGAGCCTGATAATGGAGGCATCCCTCTTCTAACATCAAATGCCATCTCGACCGTTCCTCTGGAGGACACGCGGCGCATAGCTAAGCCATGAGTGGGGCCCTTCGGGATTTTCATGATGAAAGCACCGAGGTCATCTCAGCCATTCATCCATCAACGAGGCTCAGGCACATTTAATTTAAAGAGGGCGTAGATTTGGACGGTCGTGATCCAGACACTCAAATTCATGGACAAGGTCCAATTCCGCACCCCCTCCGCCATTCTGGCTTTAACGAGAAGGGGGGGGGGGTCCGAAATTGGAGGTAATGTATGAGCACATCTGGACGACCCAAGTCTCGGCGCTTATATCTGCAGTCTATATTGGATTCCGGACCCCCCCATTGTTTCTGCCTTTAATGGAAAGGGGGGGGTCCGGAATGGATTTTTACTCTAGCGGGCCCCCCTTCCTGTCATGTCACTGTTTGAGTCGTTCCCCCCCGTTGCCACCTGTTCTCCACCTACCGCCACTCTCTTCCCCTGTCATCTATCCAATTTCCCTCTCTCCATCCACATGGCACCTCCTTAGTTAGTCGTCCTCTCGTCTCCTACCATGTGTCCCTATCATTCCTAGTCACCTCCTCCTGTACTCCCGCACTCCATGCTCCTTCCTCCTCTATCCTATTCAAACTGCATGGAATTCCTCAGCTGATGTCACAGCTCCCATTTCTTCTCCATCACCTCCACAGTGTTCATGCCTTTAACCCCCGTCACACCCTCGTCCACATCAGGGGTCCCTCGCAGCAGTCCAGCGAAGTAGCGTTCAAAGAAAGACCATTCGACTGATCCAGGTGGCACCATTAGGAGACCTCCATGTCCCAGAAGGGTAAGTTGACCGAGGTCGTCCCCGATCCCAAAAAGCAGTTATTGCAGCAGTTGCTAGTGGTTGAATATCAACTCCGCCATAAAAGGAAGGTCCGACAAAAGACTAATTCACATCGACTCACCTGCAGAAGAACAATCTGAAATCTGATGGCGTATGTCATAGGCACACGATCATCCAGAATCTGCATGCGCAGACTGTCGGAAGGCATGCAGACACAATATTTTAATTGCAGTATCTTGTTTTCGCTGCTGTGTTTTGTTTTGAGTATATGTAGGCGTTTTCGCCATTTTTGTAAGGATGGATGGTAAAGCAAAGTTCCCGACTGTAAAGTTTTAAAAACCACTCTGGTTTCCTGGTTGTGTGTCTGCATATGAGATTTCTTGGTTTATGACAAATAGTTTCCTTACTCCATCTATGTTTTCGTCTCATACCAGAGAGTTCATGATCGAATGATTCGCATGAATTGTTACAGTTATGTTATGATAAAGGATTTGTCGTTGCATTATTGTATTCCCTGGTCTTCTGTGTTTGAATATAAGAGGGTCTTGTGTTTG
>SNQJ01S0140237.1:3045-14496 GCA_010110895.2 Picea sitchensis | reverse complement strand
AGGGTGATTGGACACTTTTGGCAGCAGGGTCGAGTTATTGAGGGTTTCAGCCTTCGATTGGAGCGTGGCATTCTTTAGCTGGAGAGTTTGGCATTCAGATCTGCTTGTGTTGATCATCATTTCTCATTCAGCCTTTGGAGGCATATTTTGTATTAGCGGGAGAATTTTGTAGCATCTCTTATCTATTTTCTATCTTCTTGGCCATCTGTTGAGCATTCCAGATCAGCATCTTCATTGTAGCGGGTTTCTCTATTTTATGAATAAAGAAGAATGGAGATGTTTTGGCTTGTCTATCTTATTGCATATGGTTGAGGTATGTTCCATGGTTATCTCTTTCTGTTATTTGCTGCATACACACATATAAACACATCTAAAAGGTAGATCAACAAAGTGTTTGACGAAATACCTCACTCAGAAAAAGTTTTAAAAAGACACCAAAAAAGTGATGATCCTTGCATAATGGCTTGGGATCATTACAGCCTCAATTTTCAACCTTTTGCTAGCATGAGAGGACTGAATTGGTGAGTGAACAGGTGCATCTTGGAAAATGGGGTTAATAAGCGGGGGAGCAGGTAGGGACAAATTGGGCGAGCCGTGATGTTGGGATACTACCAAGTGGACAATCTCTTGCCATTTTTTGTTTTTGGCAACCTCGAGTTGCAATGAAACATGAGGGGGAACAAGAATACCAGGGGATTGTGGAGCTTGGAAAGGAGTCCTTTCAGGGCTAGGTTGGACCATTCCTTGCCCAATCCAATTGAAAACTCTGGCCTGAAACAACTGGCCTAGATATTTTGAGTCATCATCAAAGTGTATGGAGAACCTTGGCCTTCTTGGGCCTCTATTCCAATTCCCTCTCCCGCGGTTTCCTCTACCATGGCTACCTCGACTGAAAAAACTCATTCTTGCATGCATGATGGATTAGAAAATAGTCTTTTAAACAACCATACATGATAACTCTCTAAAAATATGAAAAATATTTTGGCTCAACAACATATTAGGCTCATGCAATCCAATCCATAAAAATTGTTTAACTGTGGTCAATGAGCAGGGGGTGAACAAAAGGTCCTAGGATATGCGAGGGGCTTGTATTAAGCGAACAAAATGATAAAATGAGGGAGAAAGAAACACGGTTACTGCTCAAAGACCATGAAAATCAAGTGTAATGCAACCAAAAAGAACACCACTATAATCCAACGACTTTAAACTACTTCACTACAAAATTTTCTTGACTGTAATTAATTTTAGAACAGGGAGTGAAAAGTAAATGTGGTAAGGCGAGGGAGGTGTAGTTAGTAGAAAGAGAAATAATGGTAGGGAAGGAGAGAGATTAATGTTCATAAAATTAATTCAGTGATCCATAAAACCATTCTACAAAAGGAAACAGACCAACCAAATGACCACTGAGAGCCCAAACAATTATTGTTTATTGTCCAAACAACTCTGCACATTTAACTTGCTCACTGTTGTAATCAAATATTTAACATAGTATCATCAAAACAAGATAGTATGCATTCCACAATAGCCTGTAGGGGAGTTTTACTACTCTCATTTATCCATTTCATATTTCCAAACAATTCCCAAATGCATAAACAGTAAACTATTTCCACTCTATTGAGCATCAAAATCAACCACTGCCTACGAATTATTTCAATCATTAAATACAAATCAAAGGTCATGCTCGATTTTGTCCTTCAATCCATTTAAAAATTTGCAATGATGTTGTACTGTCACAGTACCCATGTTTTCCACTATTGAAAATCATGATATTCATTTAACATTCATAGTGGACAGTCAAAGAAAAACCATATTTAAATTTCAAAGATCCTGACTTGTCAATTAAACACACAATCACCACTTTAGCTCACGTTATTCTATGGAATACACAAAACCATTCAAAAAAACACAAGTGTATTTATGTGACTGTACAAGTCCAATTTTCTTTGACTCTAAACATTCGACATGCTGGGCTATTAATCCAATATAACGAAGCAACAACAACATGTTGATCTCATAACACAAGTCGATCAATTTGCAACAAGCCATTGTTCAGAAATCTATGACCTTCTCTAATGGTGCAATAGATTAATATCGATAAAAAATACAGCGGATAACCATGCCATAATTACCATGATTGCGACATTCCCATTGAAAAATTATAAAACACACAGTCATAGTATTATTAACTCAACCTATCGGGTCGAGCTATCAATCCAATACAAAGAGGCAACAACAATATTGCCCAAATAAATTAATATTGCAATCGAACTATATTGTGTGAAACTTATGCCCCTCCTTGACAACGCAATCAAATAACCATATATATAGAGTGGATGGAAATTCCATAAACACACTGATTGCAATAATCATTTGGCCATTAAAAACACATAGTTACAGTAATCATTGATTCGTGCTATAGGAACGCCACTCATACCAATGCATCAAGCGTGAAGCATCATTGTGAATTAATCAATTAAAAACAATGTTGGGTTATCAATTCAATAAACAAAAGGAAAATGATTGTGTATTTGATTTAACAACTCATTCCAATGAACCATGCTGAGCTTATCCATCCAATTATAATAACAATTGGAGTGACTAGATACCAAAACCAACACCACTATCATATAATCAACGGCGTGATCCAATAATCCACTCTGTCGACAACACACCACCAATCCATAACTACCAATATTCCACCTGATAGGCCATAACAGTCTCCTCTATCAACACTCGGACTCAAGGAAGCAAGGGTTTTCTCTGTGGACCAACACAGGGAGGCTAGAGTTGACTCTTCTTGATGGTGAGAACCTCCGAGACCAACAGTGCACACACATGAAATACCATAATTGATTTCATGGATAGGGTTACAAATCACATGACAAGAGAAGCTATGAACAAAGGAGCAAGGCTCCATTTGGGCCTTGTACCAATACTTAGCACACACAGGGTATAACCCTCATGGCTCTTGTAGCCAACCAACTAACAATGTTGAGAGGAAGCAGAGCCAAGAAGAAGAAATATAACCCATTGCACGACCAATAGTAGCATGAACAACCCAATGCCCAAGTGAATAATGTGTAGTGATGTGTTTCAAACCCATTAAACCCCATAAAAGACAAGACTGGGTATGGGATACGAATGCATGAAGACAACCATTCATTGTAGACCAACGAAACCCTCCAACTAAAACCAATAAGGATGACAGAGAGCCTCTATGGCTGCTAACTCTCAGGATGACCAATAACACTATGACTCCAAATATTATTGCAGTGAAATCCACCAACGATTCATTTGAAAAATCACAAATTTACACAGTTTCCATACTTAAGGAAAGTGAAAACCCATACATCCAAGACAATATCTATTTCATAACCAAAGAAGACTCATAGATGGAAAAAAAAATACATACCTGTAATCAAAAGCACCTTAAAACGTGAGTTGGCCGAGCAATTCTCCCTCTTCTAGAAATTTGGAGCATAACCACAGAAACATAGTTGAACAATAGCCCAATTAGGGTGGCGGCCAGCGAAGGAGAAAGGGTGACGTGCAGTAAATGCACGTCGCCTCCATCCAAAGTCTATTAATTCCTTAGTACACGCCAACAAGATTCCCATTAACTCAATTAAACCATACATTGGAATTAGCATATATCACTTGTCAAATATGCCACCCACATCATATCCTTCCAAACTATACCATATGGATATCAACTATATAACTCAATAAAATCGCATAGATATTAATCTTGCTAGCTAAGATTAACAACAATCATTCTAATTTCCATGCATGTAGTGTAGTATAATATAACCTCTTCCTTTTGCATTTTGTTTATCTTTCTTTTGCCTCTTTTCAATTGTTCTTATGTATTGTTACTAACATGTCTATTGTGCAAGTGTCAAAGTAACGAATCCAAGAATAGATAATAATGGTATAAATTAACAACATAGGCCATCGTAACATGAGATTATAGCTTAGAACATGACATGTTTTACCCATCATCTTCTTGTCACAGTGAGAATCAACACATAACATGCCTTATTCATATGCCAATCAAACCAAGATTTCATCAACCATGTAAGCAGTGTCTAAAAATGGAACAAACATTAAATGAGAACCAGATCTGATCTCCAATCTACAATGGGGTCCCACCTACTAGTATTATTTATCTTTTATAATAATAGGCTTTAGCAACACTTTGCAGGCAAAACTTCGTTGCAATTTTAATCAGCAACAAACTGGTGACTCCATAGGGAAATTAGTTTTCAATAGGTTTGGAACTCAGATTTCATGCTTTCGCAAACCATGAACAACAGATCAAGGAGATATAACCATGAAGATTATGCAGCAAGGGGAAGTGAGAAGATTTAATGGAAAAATGACCGAGAATTTGGGAATAACTCATGAAAAGTGTTAATTACGAGGGGTTTTACCGTTGTATGCATAATAATTCAACCATAATCTTCTCTTAACTTCAATTAGAATTTTTTTAGACTTTCTCTTAAAATTCTCAATGGATGAAGAAATGGCAAGAAGAAGAGGGAGATAACCAATTATTTATAAGACAACAGTGGAAATATGTAACAATTTCAAGGGTGCGTTTAGAGGAAACATTGTAACAGTTGTGTAAGATTGATTGTTGTTGACTAGCAATGCTTTGCAGGAGTGTCACTGTTGCATAATTGATCCAACATCTTATTTTGACCAAATTAACTAGAATATGATAGAAAACAAAATCATGACAGGAGTAAAAAAAAATGCAGAAATTAAAATAGCAGCAATAAAAGACAGAAATGAGAAAGAAGGAAAGTTCAAGCAAAGTGAAACTACTGTAAAGCGAAAAAGAAAAGCACAAAAATGAAAGAAAAGCTAGGCTACTAGCATACATAAAATCCAAACAACATTAGAACTTTTCATGTTGGTCCCTCGTAATGTTTTAAACGAGAACCGTTAGTGTTGTAGGAAAACGATTGCTCCTGTAGATCTTTTATAATGTAAGAGTTAGTATCTAGGAAAAAAGTAATTTTGAAAGGATCTAGAAATAACACTTGGAACTCCGAGGTAATTATCATCCCTTTAATGTATATGATTATATCATCAAGGTAGATATGGATGTTGATCAATTCATCAAGGGTTGTGTGTATAGTCTTTTTAAAAGTGGTACTTACATCAAGTAAGCCAAAAAGCTAGAATTTGTAAGACATAGTACCCCAACTAGTGATAAGAGTGGTTTTGTAAGCATCTACCCCTTTTACTTTGATTTTCCTGCAACCCAAAAAACTGTCAAGTAAGGGCATCAACTGTAACTATACAACCTGCTACAGAATTATTTCCATGTTGAGAGGAGGAAAAGGAGTTCTCATAACAACTTGACTAAAAGTGCAGAGATTAATACAGGTTCTAATATGATCAGTGGTCTTCGAAGTAGGTACCCAATTAGAAACCTATTCAGGGTAGATTGAAAAACTAATCCCAACCCTTAAGAAAATTTCCAACTCCCTTTGAAAAGTTGCTTTAAATGCAGAGTTAATAGATCTTTGTTCTTGCATAACTGGTTTCATGCTTTCTTTGATGGGAATAACATTCTATAAAAGACCAGGACCAAAACCATGAAGATCCTTATAAGGCAACCAAAAACCTCTTGAAATCCACCAAGTAGCTTAGCAATATTCATTTCTTATTTATCAGAACATTGGGTACTCATGTTAACATTCCTTGAAGATTCAAGTGCCCCAATGTTCAAGGGGATGGTTTCACCCACCATCCTTCATAACTCCTCTTCCTTTTGTTTTTCTTTATTGCCTACATCACTCGATGAAAATGAATTCTCAAGAGAAGTCAAGCCCTCAGGAATCTTATTGTTTTCTATATATATAATTTCCTTGGGATTGAGAGGTTCATCTTGAATGAAAACACAAATGCCCTCATCATTAGGGAGGGCCTACCAAGATTCTACATTGTCAAGGATATATGGACAATATAGATATTGAAAATAACAATCATGCCTGTGAGGCAAGAGTTGTTGATTAGGAGAAGTTGCAAAGGAAGATAACCGATCAACCATTGAATTCAACTCTCTCTTAACATGAGTTATGTTGAAGGATAAAAGTTTGAGATAAGCGCCCAAACAGTTTGGGTGTATTGTTCCATCAACTTGTTTCTAGGAGAGAATATCTTACGTATCAGGTTCACAACAAGCTCAGAATCTCTAAAAACTGAAAGGTGACCACAATGAAGATTACGGGCATTTTCAATGCCTAATAATAAAGGTTTGAATTTAGTGACATTGTTTGTACAAAAAAACTCTAACCTGTAAGATAAATTATGAATTTTCCCTATAGGGGAAACCAAGATAATGCCATCCCTATTACCTTCATTAGAGAGTGAACCATCAAAGTGCATGTACCACATATCATCATCTAAATCGATTTGTTCCAAAGGAATATTATCCTCCTCAGCAAAGATCGAATACACTCCTAGGTCCTCCTCGATATAGTTTACACTAGATTGTGGAACACTCTCTATGTAGGGTGAAATCCTTCCCTCTCTAAGGACTATAATGTTCTTACCATTCTGAGGCATGGATAAATGTGTCTCATCGAGAGAGAGGTACCCACCTGTTAAGTCTTTCCAATCTCTTCTTAAGATAATCGAGTAATTTCTTAAAGGCATATCAATTACCTGAATGTTGAGGGTTGTCCTTATTTCAGGATGAGTGCATAAAACCAAGGTCACATCCTTAATCTCGCCTATGGTTGTTTGTTATAGACTATTATAGGAGAGCATGTTGATTTGTACAAGAAAATCCTAGCTCTTCCATAATGATCTTCGACATCACACTTGGGCCCAAACCGCGATCAATGAAGCAACAATGGGAAATCTTATCCATAATATTTACAGAAATATAAAAAGGGGGATTTTTTACAGGATATATAAAGTTATGTACACCTACTTTATTTACAAAAGAATCCTCTTCGTTTACCTCTTCAGAAAGATTGGATAAAACAAAAGCTTTTCCTTCCATGAATTGTTTCAGATGCATCTATTGTTCAGGGATGACAACCATGTCTAGAAGGGTTGCATCTGCTTTGATATTGGCCAACTGATTCAATATATTGTATTTGGAAGAGGGGAGAGGGGGATTAATTTCTTGACTCTCAGGAACATTAAAAACCTAGACTGTAGCAGTGGGTGAGGATGAGCTCAGGCAAGAAGAACTGTGTGGAGGATCAAATTTTCCCTTGGGAGCGCAGGCTTTGTTCCTAGTATTGATAACCATGACATCTTCTGGCTCTGCAAAATCTAGGACAATGATGGTAGATTTTGGTCTCTTACCAAAGATATTATCTCTGGAACTCTTCTTTACCTCACATGTGGTTTCCTCGCGGTGTTCCTCGCATAAGTTACACCAACTTCAAGGCAAGATAACTTTTGGCTAAAAATTATTTTGAACCAGAATTCTAAAAGGGGGTGCAAAAGAGGATGAAGCTCCAAGGGTGAGAGGGGAGACAATTTCTTTCCACTCATACACTATCATATGATTGTTCATGTCTTGTAATATATGTAAAAGGGTGGACATGTCTGTCTGTCTCACCTATTATCCCTAGGGAACACCAGTTCTATCAAGCAGTTCTTCATACTCTGAACAAGCAAGCAAAGCGGAAGGTAATGCATTGTAGTAATGCATGAAAGAGGCTTGGTTCTGGGGGTGGATAAGTTCGAGGATTTGATTGTATAACTTGGTGAAACACAAGTTGAAAGACTTGATGGTCTCACCATCCTTATAGGTGATGTTATTGTATTCCCTTAACTTCTCGGATGGGCTTTTAGATTGCCCATAAGTGGATCTGAACCAATATATTAACTCCTCCCAAGTAGATAGAATATTAGGAGGAAGGTCAAAGAATTCGGCTGCAGCCTTTCCTTCCAAGGAATTTACGAATAAGTGCAGGCAAGTATCATTGCCATTATCTCCTATGTTATTACAAGCATTAGAAAATGCCACCAAGTGTTCGTTTGTAGTGACAGTGTTATTTCTTGAAAACCTAGGAAGATGATCTTTAAATTTAGGAAGTGGACGAGTAGCCGGTGTTAGGTTAAGAGGAGAGGACACGTGCCATGGTGTGGTTGTGGGGTCTTCTTCAAACTGAAAAATCCCATACTTTTTAATGAATTTGGTAGGATTTGTGGTAAATTGAACAACGATATGGTGGCTATATAAGCTACCAATCACTGACGAAGATGAATCCTGAGAGGAGGAAGCACCTCCCATACCACCAGAGCCACCACTAGATGCCATCATGTGGAGGATAGATGAGGAAAAAAAATATGAACTGGATGAATCAGACAAAGTTCTCCTTAGAGCACTTTGTTGGGCAGATAACACAATGTTCCTTCTTCCTATTTCAATAATAGGATTGATTTTTGATGATAAGCCTCTTCTTCTTCTAGAAGCACGAGAGTCTAAGGACATGAAAGAAAGGAAAAAACTGAAGAAACAAGATGGTCACTGTTGATTTATAGGTTGTCTATGTCTAGCTTCCCAACTTTCTTGTGCACTAATATCTCGTTCAATTTCTTCCCAAGAATGATTAAGCTCAGCACTGGTATTGGTAGTGTCTAAAATGGTGTTAAATAGATTCAAAGCAATGTTGGTTTGGTCTTGGAGACCGGGATCAATATTGGGCTACCTTGCAATAGACACAGTCATTAAGAAATAAAGAAGTCAAAGAATCAATATCATAAAAATAGATGTATCAATGAAAATCGAGTATAAACATTAACCAGAGAGATATCGAAGATCTCTCGAGTATGGTCGCCAAATAAATGTTGAGGAAAAGATATGAAATGATCTTACTCAAGGATTTTCATATTTTTCTTGGCTAAAGAAAAATACATGGCAATGTCACCCTAGGTTTATAGCCATCAAAAAATAAAATCCTAACTCACAAGTATCAATTACAAGTGCTTCGGCTAGTCTTTTTCACAAATAAAAACTTGCTGGAAAATTCATTTTAATATGATTTTCTAAATATAATAGTTGTAGGAAAAAAGTGTAAAGACAATAGTAAGACACCAAGATGATAATCAAGACAGATGAGACATAAAGCAATCCTTTATTTCATTCCAATTCACCAAAGAGTCATTTTATTTACAAAATCTCATATAGAAATTTCGGACCAAAGTTAAACTTAGACATCCCCGATGGAACATACAAAAGGACCTCTAACGGAAAACCAAAAATGAACTCTAAAAGATGGGTCAACATGCCACAGATTACCGCCCACTCAACTCTGCAGAATAGCCTTTGTCAGTCATGAAAACTAATTCACAAACAGACAAGTCTACACAGACTATCAAAGATAGATCAACACCTCTGAAAAACAAGTGTCTGAATGATGTAATTTAGCCCTGAATGTTGTTGTCTACAATAAGACCCTGTTATCATAAAAGAGAATTAGGCTTGTGATAAATTAAGGAATGAATTAAAATTGAACTATTTCAACATAAACTCAAAGAGCAAACCTTAGTATGCTTCTCCTTCTATCTCCCTCTATTCCTCCCTTTTATTTTTCCTTTAAGCAAATTAGAATTGGTTGGAGTAGTTGAACCAACTCATTAGTTAAGTTAACTAAAACTCAACCGACTTTTTAGTTAAGGGGGGAGAAGTAATAAATCATAATAAGGGTTTTAAATAAATAATAACTAGTAGGTGGGACCCCTTTTGACTTCCTTTAGCTCATAACCATCATAACATAACTGGTTCGTTAAGAAAAACACCCCTCCTTGTGACTCCCCTCATCACATTAACATTTGGAAATTTAGCTCATTGATATTTGAGATTATTTTCAAAAACTCATATATCCAAAAATAAAATATTTTTTCCAAAATTTTCTAAAGTCAACTGTCATCAACAATAGCTAAAATAAAAATAAAAAATCAAAATCCATATTTCCTGTAGTGTCCCCAAAGCCGAGCCCCGTAGTAAACCAAGTTCTGAAAGGAATTGTGATTATGATTTATAGGATGGTGAGCCAAGTTCTTATAAGCTGGAAACTTATGTGTTTGTTAGGCTAGGGAGCCTAAGTGTTGAAGGCCAGGAGTATGTTGTTGTACTTGTATGTATGCAGAACATTTAATAAAATATGAACACCGTCGGGTGTCGACCGACCATGATGAATGAGTGAAGGGGGACTAAGCATCCACAGAGTGGGCAAGGAATTAGGGGCTGGAAGCTGGAAAAGGGGCTAAGTGTTGAGCCTAGGGGCTAAGCCTAGGGGACTTAAGCCTGGGAATAATATTTTAATATTATTCCAAAAAGACATGTGCATTTTGTGTTTTATCCTAAGTTTTGGCAAGGGAGGACGTACAAGGGTGATGTGTGATGGTGGAATGCATGCAGTTCCATGGGTGACAAGTGTCAACCCTGACGCATGCGAATAAATGGCCAGGATGAGCCGTGAGAAAGGTCCTCCTCCTCCATTCGACCCTCAAACTACCAGAAGGTGAATTGGTCTGACTCCTACAGAGAAACCCTTGTGCATCCTCTGAACCGAAAAGGCGTGTATCTGTGTTTGTTCTGGGATATCCAGTACATCCCCTGTCTGAACAGTTTGAACCTATGTTGACCCCTGCGTGGATTGTTTGTCACGCATCCCCGACAACCAGAGCGTGAGTCTATCCTATGTTGGCGGATTGGGAAATAAGAAGTGACCTGCCATTGTTGAACATGTTGGAAAGCTCGTGTCTGTTTTCCCCGTGGGTTTTTGTGAACACGTAGTGCTAGAATGCGTGGGGTCTTGTTGGCCAGTGGTACAACGCTCTCTCCAGGTGAGAGAGGTGATTGAGGTTGGTAGAACAGGTTGTTGGCTTGTGAGCAATTCTCTCCAGGTGAGAGAGTGCACGGAGGAAGGAGAGGACTCCTGGAAGGAACCCTGTAGCTGCCACAGAGCCCGGAGACTTCTAGTCCGGCCTGTCCCTGTAACCCAAGGCAAGGGAGATTAGTAGTTGAAGGACTGTCTAGGTGACAGAGAAGGTGTATTCTCCTAGGGTGGAACAGGCATGTGGGGAATGAGGGTCTGTGGGCAGTGAGCGTGGGAGGTTCCTGGGAGAGAATTCCTTCCTTATGGTTGTGTGTTGTTTTCCCTGTAACCTCAGCTAGCCTAGTATTCCTTGTCTTGGGCTGGAGCTTAGTCCCAGCTCAGGGGTGACCAATTGCTGAGCTGATGAGCAGTGTGGTCTAAGGCTGGGAGGTTCATGTAAGGCCTGCACTTGGTTGGTGGAATATACCATTGATAAAGATAAGTATCTGATTATGCGTTAATCATGTTTTGCATGACTGTGCTACTTATGTTTCATGTTTTTCGCTGTGTATATGAATTAATATGAAAATTTAATTGCTTGCTGATTATGGCAGTAATTCATATGAATACTCTGTGTTGAATGTGTTTA